>APFE031645143.1:12305-74564 GCA_000404065.3 Pinus taeda
CAATGCACTTTGTATGCTTTTTCTTTATAACCTTCAACGTAACACATTTCACACCATTGACCCCACTTTGCCTTAATAATTTTAAAACAATATATTCACAAGTTACATAAATATATCAATATTCAATACCAAGGTATTTGCCCTTAGTTGGGAGTGTCAATTATTTTAAGAGATAATAGACATGACTTGATGTTAAGGCTCCATTCTAGTACCTGACTTTAGCTATCTTGACTTAGTGGTAGGGAATAATGAGATCATGCAAGTCCACACTGCTCCCACCTTTGGATAACAAGCTGAACTATGTAGCATAATGGAAAAATCACTTTTATATATATATATAACATATTTACAAAGTGGGAAATAGGGGGATAAATAACCTTTTGTTTGAATTCAAAAAGTTTGAATTCAAAAAGTCAACTCATGTTTCATTAGTACAAGACATAAAGAAATAGTTAAGATCATAAAGCTAGTAAACATTGGATTGCATTATGCTAATAGAATATATTACCATATGGGATATCTTTCTACATGATACTATATTCAGGATAATGGAAGATGATAAAGAGTATATTCTAATACAATGAAATGATAAAAAGAGTATATGCCAATACAATGACATGATAATTTATATACAATGGAACTTTATTGCATGAAAATATGTTCATAACAACCAAAATCTCATTTGGTTAAGTGGATAATTACTTAAACAAAATTAACGTTAATTGTAGTTAAGACTGTTCAGAGAAAGTATATCATCTTATCATCTTGTTAAGTGGATAATTATTTTAACAAATTTAATTTTAATTGCAGTTAAGATTGTTCATACATAGTAAGCATGTCATTTAGGATGTTCATACATAGTAATCCTTTCCTTTCATTGAGGTTAACTACGTCAATAAAAAAATTTATTTTATTTTTATTCAAAAGTTGATTTTTTTAACTTATACATTTGTTTTATGAATATTTTATTTTGATAATGTAAATTTTTATAAAAGTTATTAAAATTTAAAATATTAATTTTTGATAAAGTTTTTGGTTAATCACATTATAAGTTTGTTGCGTCTGAATTGTGGTTTCATCTTCAAGATAAAAGTGAATAATCAATCAATTAAAATAGCCAAAAATGCATTCTGGATTTTGGTTTCAGAGTTAGCCAATTTAGGAAAAATAATTTTAAATATTATAATATTATAATAATTAGACTAATTTAATAATAATTATAATTAATAATTGAATATTTGTAAATAATATAATATCATAAGAATTGACATTGTAAATATTATAATTATTACAATTTCATTTCTTATTATATTATTTCATATTATTATTAATTAAAATATTAATAAAATAAAATAAAACATAATAAAATGATTAATATATATTATATAAAAATTATTCAGCAAATTTTTATGGCTAATTTTAACATTTTTCCTAACGGTTAACTCTTGGAACCATATGCATCTTTGCTATTTACACATTTTGATTGATAGATTTTCACGTTTTGTCATTGGGATTGACCACATTAGATGGTTCCAAATGTCGACCAACAACTTATGATGTGATTAATCCGAAAGACTTTATCAAAATCAGTATGGATCACAAAAGTTTAAAATCAAACAAAATATCTAATTGTAATAAATTAATTATTATTATTATGTTTTTTCAATAAGTAGATATAACTTTCCAATATTTAAATAGTTTTAACTTTGAAAGTTTTTCAAGGGCATTACTAAACAAAATATTTATCTTTTTTAAATCGCTTTGTTATTAAAAAATAATTATTATTTATGCGTTAGGAAAGAAATAAACAAAACTTTTTAATTCCTCATATAAATTAGATATACAGTGTACATCTCTAATGTGAGGATCTTCAAAAAGAAATACTAAAACAAAACATGTGTACCTTAATAATGCCCCAACCAGGAAGTTAGCAAAGCCTTCCAATTCTCACTAATTGACCAACAAATTAGCAAAGCCTTCCAATTCCCACTGATCTTCCAATTCCCACTAATAGTCTTATTCCTTGGAACAAAGTATTAACAACTAATACTAATGTATTTCAAAGTTGTACTAAAACAAAAAGTATTTATCTCATTAGAGTCACTTTATTGTAATAGTGTAATCTAATTAACAAAGTACTTATCTCATTAAAGTCACAATTTAATTCCTATTGCCTTAGCCTTTCAATGCTTTACTAAAATGATGTATTCACCCTAACACGAGGAACTTTCCAAGCCTGTATAAAACAAAGTGTGTTACTCTTTAAGATTTCCTTATTATGATGAAATAATTCTCTATAATGCCTCAATAAGCAAGTAAACAAAATCCTTCTTTTCCATCCCCATTCAATACCATGCTCATTGAAATCAAGTATTCACTCTTAATGTGAGTGTATTTTAAAGATTTATTTAAACAAAGAATTCCCCCTTTGAGTCACTTTATTGTAACAAAGGGGTTATCCTTAACACCTCCACAAGCAAGCATGTCGTGTCAGTGTGTTACTTAATGGAACAAAGTACTCACTACTCGCATCAAGGCCTTTCAAAAGGCTTAGTAAAATGACACATCCATCCATATCTCCCGCCCTTATTCCCCTAGTCAATGTAATAGGTTGCTACTTAATGTATAGTGACCATGTTTATTAACTAAGGTTCCCTATGTAGTTAGAGCACATGTAATCAATAAGTGTAATGTGGTCTTATTAAAGAAGTTCCATTATTTTTTACGTAGTCTCATTAATTAAGGTTCACTAGTCAGTTGGGGTTTTGGATAAATAGAAACTACATTAGAGGAAATTACAGCGTAAAAGTGCCCATGAAATTTTCATGTAAATAATACATAAACCAATCAAAATCTTTTAAATTTAAAAAGAGGTACATGTAAATATTCTGGAGGGAAAATAATAAAATTATTTTTTTTTAATTGTATTTTTGGCTTATCTCCCTATAGATTTACTCAAATTTCGAGTGTAGGCACTCATTGGATGCGAAATTTAATTTTGCATCCAAGGAGTACTCATTATGCATACTTCTGAGAAGCCCCACAATGATAAAAATTGAAGAGACGTTAAAAAAAGTGTGTTGATTTTTTAATGTATCTTCAGGTTTTATCAATGCGGATCTTTCTCAGACGTATCATATGAGTATTCGATGCAAATTTAATTAGACTTCCAACAAGTGTCTGCTCTTTTGAAATTTGAGTAAACTTTAAGGAGTAAGCAAAAAATACAATTAACTATATATTATATATATATATATATATTCTTCTTTTCCCTCCAAAATTTTCATAACTTCTTATTTTATTATTTTCCTATTATTATTATTTTTCTTAGGAGGCCACTTTTAGGCTGAAATTTCCTCTAATGTTTAATAGTTAATCGTATTCAATTGACTAATATTATATTGGATATTTGTTCCTTTGGGGGACACAAATGACATTCTTTATTCAAAATATCAACAAAGGTTTGCATATTATTATTGCTTCAATACTTTGGTTTTATTTTATTTTATTTTCTATAGTGACAACTTTGTTTGTATTGCTCTAAGTTTTATGTTTCAAATATCAAAGTACGCCTCAAGTGATATCGAAGCACTTTCTTCTATTAGCATACAACAAATTTGTATATAATTTTTTCCAAGTTAGATACATGTTCCAACATCTCTAAACATTGTGATGTATTGTTCAATAGGTAAATCTATGAGTACGCAACATACACATAAGGAATGCAAGCAAAATCACATGGTTGGATGCTTTTGTATTTTTTGGTACCTGGTGAATAGTACCACATTAGACATAAATTTTCATATAGATTTGACCTTCCACATACTCTCAAGTATATTGAATTCTCCCTAGGTGCATCTAAAGCCATATTTACATCAACTTGTTAGCCATCCTATTACTATAATACACAAAACATAGCAACAACGGAGATCCCTCTTATGTTCCAAGGAGTCACGTAGCACAACCAAGGATATGGTTTATCCTTCTTAGTTAGAACCATGAAACAGTAATCAAGTACTATCATTGGGACCCATCAGGTATATCAAAGAGTTATAGGATTTAAGACTCCTTTTCTCTTAGGACCGTCCAAAAAATTGCACCTATAACATAAGCCTAGGAAATTCCTACATGACTTGAAATATCAAATATTTTGGAGTTATGTAAATATGAAAATATTCATGTAAAACGCTTTGAAAAAATAATTGAACCATATCATTGTAGGAGACCTATCTCAAGAATCTCCTCTTACAACAATGATTACATTGATATAGCTCTTGGGTACCTTTGGTGTTAAGATGTTGTACGCTTTGCAGGTAATCGTAGTCGATTGAAGTTTAGTTAGTTGATTGAGTAGTCGGTGAAGACGACTAGGAAGGAACCTCAAATGGTCTACTCATGAACAATCGATTAGGGATAGTCAATAGGATAATCAATGTCAAGTCCATGAGAAGACAAGTTAATGATCAAGTCAATAGGACAATGATCAAGTTGATAATAGTTACCTCAGTTGAAGTCGATGGGTAGTCTAGAAAAATTGGAAGTTGGTAATCAAGTAGAGTAATCAAAGGGATCACAATTGGGCATACACGCATGATAAAATAGGATTGATGGTTGAAGGAAATCAACTATAGTTGGAACTAGTTAGAAAATGGTTAGGAATCTAGAGATTCCCATGATATTATCTAATGATATTCAACCACATGTAATGATTAGAGAATCTACAAATTAAGGTTTTTTGTGCTTATAAATAAAGCATGGTATAAGATTTATGAGAGAGAGAGGATGAGATGATGAATACTCATAGTTGGTGGAGATTGGATGATGTATGATTGCATTGGTCTTAGGTGTAGACCAAAGTCAACATTCATTGTAACTAGTTGTAATATTCAATCAAGAATATAAGAGTGGTGAAGCTCAAAGGTTGGTTGTTTTCTTTGCTGAAGGTTTCAATGGTAAAATCTTTATATGTTATGTGAATTCGTATGGTATGCCATTGTTTATTTTATGTTCTTTAAGTTGTCTCATGTGAATTTAAAGGTTTATGTTAATCAACTCTACTCTAGTTTATATCTCTAGATGACTCTATGTTTGGAATTTTGGTATATTAAGTGTAAATCAAGTGCCTTGAGCCCAACATATTTGTGGAACCCATGGACCCAAGCTAGACCCAATCCTTAACGATGGCCTAGTATCTCAATAGCATGATCTTATCATCATGTTGATCATTCGTTCTACTTCCTTCGTAACCCTTCAAGTGTTTAATCCCATGACTAAGAAACATGTTAGTCATGAAGATAAAAGGAATGAAATAGAGCTATTCATCATGTCCCTTTGAAAAATTGTTGATGTAATCAAGGACCAACTTCAAAACCAAGTAACTATTCTCAAAGAAAAATTCTCATTTTGTATTGATAAACTTGACAAGACAGATAGTAAACATGATGATGGTGAATTTTCCATGGGTAAAAGTTCTTACAACTACAACCCCTTTCTCAACCAACCTAAGGTATATCTAAAAAAATTTGACGAGTGTGATCCTATGGGATGGTTGGACCAAATGGAACACTACTTCTCCCTCCTTTTTATAGACAAACACTTGTTGAATCTCATAATAGGAATATTATGAGTTGGATTAGGAGTAATGTCAATGTTGGAAATGGAATAAGAGATCATATTTGGGATACATTGCATTGCAGTAGTTTGTGAAAACCCCTCTTTGCTTAGTTTTAAAAGGATACTAATTTTGTAGGAATTCTTACTAAATTACATCAAATGGTCATGGTTGAAGAATGTATTGAAATTTTTGAGTGATTCACAATAAAAACATAAGTATGACTAATAAAATTTTCAATAAAATTTTGAATGGTGGTCACAAAGAAAAAATAAAAACCCATGTTGAGATTAATCTCCCCATTATGTAGTTGAATATCTCTAAACTAGCTTATCATGCACATGTTGTGAAATATGCCCCATCCAAATACCCGTTTAACTTTGTTCCATAACCATGCCAAAATATTTTAACTTCTTAGCGTCATCTACCAACCCTTAAGGTTCAAAACTTAACATGGGTAAAAATTGAAAAACATCAACTCGAAGGTGTTTACTATAATTTTGATTATAAATATTTGCTTAGGCATGAATCTAAGTAAGGAAATCATTTATGGCCATCTCCAAGGACATTTATGACAATGAAGCTAGTGATTGATTCCAAAGGAAACCATACCTCCTAGGAAGGATTTCCCACTTTGGGTCAACATTGTGAAGAACCCAAATTTTCTTTAGGCCTTGACCAACATTTCATCTTCTCAGACATGAGATTTGGTTGACTATATAAAGGACATTAATGAAATTGTCATAGTAGAAAAATAACAACACCCACAATTCCATTCATCACCAAACCATGGAAGGCACACACTGCTACATCCATGTTGTTAATAGTTTTTAAATTATGATTGCAAATAGGGGATCTATGAAACATGGTGGAAAGTGTGACAATATGTAACTCCAAATGGGTGATTATTTTCTTAAGAAACACATACTTACCATTGAAATGGAAGGTTGTGATATCATTTTGTGTGCAAACTGGTTGAGAACATTGATGTCCACAACCATGGATTTCATATAACCATGCATGATTTTCGAGAAATGTGAGCATTGCTACACTCACAAATGTCTCAAAGTGATTTCTCTATCAATAGTCAGTTCTCAACATATGAAAATGGCACTAAAGAGCAATCATTTAGGAATTATTGTAGAATTCAATGACATCCATGTTGTAGAGGATATTTCCCCATTAATTCATCTTGAATTATAGTTAGTTTTGGATAAACACCAATTCGTCTTCGAACTTCCATGTGGCCTACCACCCTGATGCGGTAAAACCAATCATAGTATCTTACTTATTCCAGGTATCCAACCACCCAATGTGTTCTCATATCCCCATCATTTCACACAAAAAATTGAGATAGAAAATATCATTCATGAATTGTGGAAGTAAGTGTGATCCATCCTAATACCAACCCCTACTCCTCTTTGATCATCATGGCTCTAAAAAAAATAAGGTTCTTAACACATTGTTCTTGACTTTTGCACTCTTAACAAATTGATAGTCAAAGATAATAATAATAATAATTTTCCATGGAAAACCTCTTGTAGGAGTGACATGGACCATAGTTCTTCACTAAAATTGATCTACAGTTGAGTTATCACCAAATTTATGATGCTCTATGTTACCTAATTTCTCAAAAAAATTCCTTTTATTTTATTTCCTATACATATGTTATGTGTGCATAGATGCATTCTATGATACAATTCTTTCACACACAAGGCTATGATCACATAATTACACATTAATTTTCTATGCATGTGCAGCACATGAAAATACATTATTAATCACAACAAAATTCAAATAAACATTAAAAATAACACTTATTTGATAAAAGATCTTGATTGGATGTAATCCTTAGATGTTCTTCCCATCCATAGACCAATTTGCTCATAATATCTTAGTAATGGGTCACCCCCGAGTTGGGGCTTTAACTCCATAGGGAAACAAATTACTCAAATTTTGGTACATACCAGTACCATGCATAACCAAGTCAAGGTATCGAACCCAACATCCTCCTACTAACAATCTCACATCCTCCATAATCCCCACTATCCAAATAGTGCACCCTCTTCTCTGCACCCGTAGTCCCTCAGGTTGTGCCACTACCCTTTCAAAGTTTCCAACTTGGTTCCCCAGGGAATATTCTAGATCCTTGTGCTCTCTAGGAGTTCCTACTACATCATGGGTCTCCAAGTGACCCGTTGACCTCACGCCAGAGGACCTATCCCCATTTTACCAAATCCTTCTCAGATTCTACTTGAGGTCCATCAGGTCACAAGGTATTCCTTGTTTTCTTTCTAGGGAGTCAAGTCCTCCTACCAATCATAATGTTGTAATAATAATGTTTGTTCCATAACACTAACACCCTCACTTTTATGTGCATGTCATTCTCTTAACACATGGCACCCTTTAAAGTCAATTGATCAACTTTGAATAAAAATCATGTGCATTTTTGACTTGGGATTATTTTAATAATGTCTTAGCCACCTAGGCTTAAGCCATTTATCACTTACCCTTTATCCCCCCTTTCACATTTGTGGAGTCTTAGCCCCCCATACTCTCTTCTCTAACTTGGTTTGCAGTAGTGGTGTATTTTATTAATGTGCATGTGATTTCATATTTACAAAACCAGGCTCTCTAGCCCTAAAACATATAAACACATGAACGCTTAGCCTGAAAAACATATGTACATGGACACACCAGCCTCAAAGTATTCCTTGGCTCACCAGCCTACACATGTTATACATGGGTACATCATCCTCAAAGTATTCAATGGCTCACTAGCCTAAACATGACATGTACATCACACACACAAGGGTCATTTTAGGGGTGTTACATTCCCCTCCCCCTTATTTATGCATTGTCTTTAGTGCATTATACACACATACAAAACAAAATTATTAAAAAAATATGAGGGAACTTTTCCCTCACAACATCCTCATTCTCCTGTGTAGCATCCTAGGGAACAAAATGTATCAACTGCACATTTACCAAGGCAATGGCTCTATTATGAAGCACCTTAACCTTCATGTCCAAAATTCGCACTACATGGACCTGAAAATCCACCTCGGACTCCACCTTAATCATATTCTAGTCAATTACATGTTTAGCATTAGGAACATACTTTTTAAGTAATGAAATATGGAACACATGATGAATATGCATGGATGTTGGTAATGTTATCCTATATGCAACTAGGCCAATCCTCTTTGGATCTAAAATGGCCCACAAAATCTAGCTATCAACTTTTCACAACTACCAAATTTCTATAAAATTTTCTTTGATTTCACTCTCAAGAATACATGATTGCCAACTCTGAATTCCCTATTTAGTCTATTCTTATCTGCATAGGTTTTATGTTTATCCTAGGTAGCCTTTGTATTCTACTCATTTTTCACTACTTGCTCTTCCATTTCCCTAAGCATGTCCAGTCCAACAATAGCCCTCTTCACTAGGTTGTCCAAACTCATAGGTGTGTTGCATTTTTTTCCATACAAGGCCTCAAATGCGCTCATCTTCAAAGATGCTTGGTACCCATTATTATATTTAAACTCCACCAAGTGCAAATACTCTTCACATTTTAATGGTTTGTTCATCACATACATTCTCATCATATCCTCAATCACCTGATTGACTCTTTATGTCTGGTCATATGATTCTAGATGGTATTATGTACTAAAATTTAAATTGGTTTCAAATATTTGAAAAAACTTATCCAAAAGTTTGATGTAAACTTGGGATCCCTACCTAAATAATTCTCTTAGGCACACCATGTAGCCTGTCATTTTCCTCCACTTAATTTCAGCGACATCTATTGTCTTGTATGTTCACATAATTGGAATAAAATGGGCATCCTTAGTGAACTTATCCACCACCACCATGATGGAATCATGTTGTCGTGTAGTCTTGGGCAAATTTGTAATAAAATCAATAGAAAAAATTTATCATTTCCACTCAGGAATGGGCATTGGCTACAATAATCCATCTAAATGTCTATGCTCAACCTTAATTTTTTGGCATTCTAAACACTTGGCTATATAATCAGCCACTTGCTTTTTCATACTTGGCCAAAAGTATTATTTCTTGATTTCTAAAATTGTTTTCTAGTACTATGGGTATCTAGAATAAGGCACTTTGTGCATCTCACTGAGAACTTTATTTTCAGCCCTTGAGAATTTGGCACATAAATTATGCCTTTGCATATGATAATTCCATCCTCTTTCAGCTCATAATACCTATACTTTGGCTGTAAATTACCTTGTTGTAGCTCTCCTTCTATTTTCGTTTACTGCTGATTCGAATTTTCATATTCTAAAATTCTAATTTTTAAATCAGATTTGCTTACACTTATGGTTGTAGCATGCATTGTATGCATAATTCTATTGAGTACATAGGCCACCTTAATGTCCTTACCTTTTATGTGCGTTATTTCAAAGTCATAATTAGCCAAAGATTCCATCCATCTAATTTTTATAGCAATTGGTTGTCCAAATGATCCAGATATTGGGAGGCAATACCTAGGAGACTTGAACACCTGAAAAGGAAACCACACAACATTAAAAATATAGACTAACTACATAGGGAAGACAATCATTCAAAAAACCCATTTCTTAAATGAGAGAAAAAAATTCACCACTACATTGTGGTGGAAGAATACATCCTTTTACAAAGTGAGGCCCATTATTTATAGACTTCTTGAGTTACATTACCATGGGTAAATACCATGGGTGGATGCCACTTTCCACTTGGATCGTTCCTTCCCCCTTAGGGAGAAATAATATCCATTGTGTAAAGTTCCCTCCTAAGAAGCTTTTCTTTAACATGAACCAATGAAGAGAATGGTTTTCTATGGTTGACCGATAATTGTGGGTTTGTGAATGACCCATAACCATGATGAATGAAGGTTTGAGAATAGAGATGCCCTGTAATTCTTGTGATCCAACTCTGATATTAACAATGTTCATCCTATCAAATGGACTTCAATGGCAAGGGTTTTTTGTGGTTAACCCATTACCGTGGGTTTATGGATGACCTATAACCATGATGAACAAAATTTTGAGAATAGAGATACCTTGTAATGCTTATCTTCCAACTATGATGCTAAAAATATGCATCCTAGAAAACAAACTTTGTGGCAAGAGTTTTGTGTGTTTGACCCATAACCATGATGAACGAGAATCTGAGGATAGAGATATCATATAATTCTTATGGGCCAACTGTGAGACTTACAATGTATGGCCTAGCAAATCGACCTTGAGATATTTCGCTTGTCGATATGCCTAATAGAAATATGGTGTCTTATCTGGTGGCTTATCTTTCTAAATTCTCACAGGACCCATTGTAATAAATTTATCATGAAATCCGAACACCTATGTTACGCTTAAATGTAACACCCTTTCTAGATAAGCCATATAAGATGAGGCTAGGTCTACTCATATTTCTCACGCTCTTGAATCTAGCATGAGATCACCAAATGAATGCTCTGTTTGTACAGCATTCAAGGCCCTTGACATGGCATACTTATCTTTCTTGGCAACATGAACCGGAGTTTCCTTATTGTATTTCAATGGAAATATAACAAAAAGGAATGGGTAAACATGTGAAACATGAGCTTCTTTTCATACAGATCTATTTGGTTGATTTCTTCTAATAACCTAATACATCTTCAATTAAGTGAAAGATAGTTCGTCAATCCCATTATGCCCAAACCTACAAGAAAAAGCAAGATCAACAACAACATCACACTGGAATGTTTGATACCATTATACGGTAAGTTTTCATGCATTCATGGCAACTTCAATGCCATCTCCATTTACATGGAAAATGGGCACACTCAAATCCTTTGCGACATTAATACAGACCTACGACGATCTACTAAATTCAAGAACAAAAATGAAAGCAACTTGATTATTATCACAATATGAATGGTCATGCTAGTAGTGTTGTTCAACAAAGCACTGAGATGTAGAGTCTCATAAGAAACTGCTTGTTCGGAAAAACTCCCATCTTCATGAATCAAAATCCCCATATTTTTCATCTAATCCTTGTCAGTATATGATATTTCCTTGCCTTAGTTTTCCCTATCATGACAGGATCCACTGCCTCGATATGGTTGTGGTTGGAAACCATAGAGAGATGAATATTCTTACCACCATGCATTGGTTGGTCATATGAAATCCCAAGGTGGTATTTTACATCCCTGAAGCCAATATACCACCCGATTTCAACATTTACTAGCTTAATCCCATCTACAAATTCTCTGAAAATATGCCACAAGAGTTTCCTTACTGTAACACCCTAGCCCACATTTACCCACGTTTGCAAGATCTTTAGGGTAAACATGAGATGATAGTTACTATGACATGACCCAACATCCAAGTTCCAATTATGGAAGTGGGGTCTACAAACCAGAAACATATTGCAACCTCCTAGGAACACATCACCCAGATACCAAACTACATCTATTGTTAATCTTGCCCTGGACTGGAGCTAGATTTTTTCCTCACCCTACATCCCAGGTACATGCATGCCAAGTTGTGAATGTAGTTGGAAGGCTCCATCCACATGCATAGGCCTTCCTTCATGCGGTTGCAGTCGAAATATCTTAGCTCAGAGGGTGTGGCTAGCAACCCATATCCAAATTTTCAGGCTAGTCTTCAGGTCTCTACCTAAAAATTTCAAGAATACTTTCACCAACTATAGTAGCCTTCAGAATCAATTTCCAAGCTCTAATCATGTTCAAACTTACAAAACACACAATAGTCATTTATTTAAGCACTTTGTAAACAAAGCACCTGTAGCTCCTGAATTCCTATTTGTTCCCTGATTCATTGAATCATCTAAGGATCATTAAGAAGGTTCACAACCCTCTCTTACTAGTTGTGCAAACACGTGTTAGCTCAAGAATTCATATAATCATTCAATAACTCATCAACCATGAAAAATATCCATAATAAGGTCACATCACTTAACCATGCCTATAACTAGCATTTAACCAGGAAGAAACCATGACAAACTCGTCATAAAATCACCCATTAAAATAGTGTTTGTGCTCATTCATCTCATTAAATAATAACATAAATTACGATATGCAAATGCCAACCAAATTCAGGACTTACACGTACCACCTAACCATCAATTGGGGCTTAACAAACTATTTATTTCATCCCAATGACCCTCGTGCCATATTCCAAGCATGAATGTGGGATCACATGGGATAAACCAAAATAGAACCATCCAAGGCTTCCAAAGGCTAATCCACCTTAACCCTCAACCACGTGATTTCTCCTAAACTGGTCCAAAAATCACCCAAACCAAACAAGCTTGGATGCCTTGAATTTCCTCACCATACCTAAAGGAATTTTCTTGTCTCCACCCATATGTCAAGAGTTCCAAGAGAATTCTCATCTCCACCCTCGACCCTTGGGAATTTTCCTCAGACCACCACAACCAAGATCCAATATCTACTGACCATCCACATCTTAACCAAAACAAGGAACCTGCTACATCATGATTATCCAAGAAATGGAAAAGGAAAGGTTGTAACCCATTATCGTTCCACAAAAATCCCATGCTAATGATAGAAAACATAAACCATAAACCAATGCATGCACCATGCATCAAAGCCCCGCATGCTAAATCACACATGCACACTATTACCTTCAAATCCACAACTATTTTTTGCCCTTATTTGTCGTTTTCCAAACTTCCTCTTACCATCCTTTCTTTCCTTTGCTTGTCATTTTCTTGCTTGCTTGCTTTCTTGTGTCCAAGTGCTCTCCCTCTCCTCTTGTAGTTTTATTTTTTAAACTGATCAAAATTTGAGCATAATTTGTCAATTATTTCTCAAATACCTTTTTATCATTGATGTTTGGTGTCTCTTCCTTTCCTTTTCATATTTTCTTTCATTTTCTTCTATTTTCTCTTTAATTTCCCTTGCATGCATATTCTTGTCTCTTCATCTTCCTTTTCTCCTATTTTCCTTTATTCCTTGAATTAATTTCCATTTATTGCCTCTTTCCTCTTGCCAATGTCAATGCAAATTTCCATAGCCATTAATGAACCACAAGTGATCCCCAATGTGATGTTTTTCCCCTCATTTAGCTTGGAATACGTGTCCCATGACCTTGGTCGAATTTTTCCTTTTTACATGGAAATATAACTTGGGGTTATTACAAACCCCTCCCTCTTGGGGTAACACTATCCTCGGTGTTATATGACACTTATAACTAGAACAAACTGCTGAAAAACATGACAACATACGGCTTATGGACCTTTATAAACCTAGCTAGATGAAATATTTACAATGATATACACATATATACATATGCACATTTACTTCAACCAGCAAATAAAAGGATATGATACCTGCATTAGTGATAGGGGAATCTAGGCGCTCACACCTCCAACATCAAAAGTAGTACCAAGCATTCACCTCCTTCCGAGGAAGTCTAGAATCCACTTCTAAAATCAAAATCTGCCTGCAATGCCCAGCGTTAGAATCCTTGCGCTAATTTTTCTTTCAGTGAACATTTACCGACTTATTGTTACCAAGCACACTCCCAATGTGATTTTGATTCCATTTAGCAATGTTGTTGACCAAAACAAATTTATTCTTTGGCTTTCCCTTCTCTACTTCCCAGTCCCTTAGGCAATCTAGTCACCCCATTCCATGTAGTCATTCACCTTCCAAGTTCCTCGGCATCCCCTTCTCGGGTGATCCATCCCTTGGTAAGATTTCCTTGCATCGGAAGCTTTAAAAACCTAGGCAAACCTCTTCCTCAATACCATCATACCGAACATAGCATGCTTATGGAATCAATGGACATTATTGGGTACCAATGTCCCACAATCACCCTACTCCTGAAGTCCTTTACCAGCATATTGTTGCATGTTCCAATTCCTTTTGTTGTTGCTACTAACACTTTTGCAACCAATTCCAACCACCCAAACTGGGCATTTCCATGCTTTCCTGTACCAAGTGCATAATTTCCATTAGACTCAAAAAGAATTGTAATAGAGTCAAATCATACCTCATTGATAGCTCGTTAATAAGGTGACACTACAACTCTATTTAATTCCTGTCACAACAAGTCAAATTAGTTTGTTTATAAAATCATCATGTATAAACACATCACATCTAGTTAGCTCAAAACTCAACCATCATAAATCAGAATCATAGATTATGTTCATAACTTTGAAATTAAAAGCTGAAATAATTTATTGATACTTATGTTTGAAGTGGTCCATTTCTTCTATCTTTGTTCTTTTTCCTTTCTGTACACACATTGGATCGGTTTTGAAACCCAACAAGCACCCATTCCCTTCTCTTCTCTTTGACCACGTACACACACTATATCAATTGCTAAATCCAGCAAGCACCTAATGCCATCTCTTATATATACAGTATTAACAACAAGGGCATCCAGAGACTATACTTCCTCTACCCTCAATATCAACAACTCAAGATCGGTCTCTTCCTTGTCCAGGGCTCCAGGGACTACTACCTCAAACCATAGCCTCCAATGAATCCAAGCTATTACAAGGCCCCAACCCACACCTTCCAAGGAACCCAAGTTGTTATAGGGCTCTAGAGATTATGTCCCAACCCACATCTTCCAAGGGTCCTAAGAACCAATCCCCCTCACAACATGTACACATACACATAGTGTAAAATACAACACATACACCTACACATAGTGTACAACACAACACATACACCTATTCATGGTGTTCAACACAACGAATACACATGTCACAATGCAATGTCTACACAATACACATAACATGGTACAACATGTACACAACAAAACATGTACAGAATAGTAGTATTGCACATCTAGAGACCACACCATCTCTACCAAGCAACCTTGCCTCTAGTGTCATTCCCATGCATTACTGTGTGCATCCATAACCCAAATCTTGGGTTTGTGTATCTTTCCATTATCCATGCTTATCCTAGCATGTCATAGATCACACTTCTTTCATTCTATTGATGTGTCTTTCCACATTGTTTGCTATAAAATAAACATAGTCATAGTTATAGTTATAAGCACATAATATCAAAACCATATCCATATGATACCAACCTCATGGATCTTCCAGGGCTACTCTGACCACTTGATTCCTCATAAAACCAGGAACATTTCATGCCATTCACCTGCATAGAACAATCATTCTTCCATGGTAATGATCCTAGGTGAACCTATCAAACAATGGAATTCACACACACACACACATAAACATTAGCATAATCATGATCACAACACAATTAACAGTGTTAATAAGGTCAAGGTTAAGAGAACTTCCTTTATCTGTGTAAAGCATGCACAACATTAAGGATAGTTCCCAACATAACCAAGGCATATGATTCCTCAAATCCATTTACTTTTCCTTTCATGTTACCTTTCTCATGACTATCCTGCGACTGTCCATCTACCCCAATGGACAAAACCAACCCAACTAGTTGTCATATTCTTACCTTCAGCAACCCTTCATTCATGCATCGGGCTTAATCTGGGTCCTACATTTCCTGTTGGGTTTCACTCAACTCTCCCCGAGCTCCATTAGCTTTCCTATCCCCCAACCAATTCCCAAGACCCTCAAAACATAAGAGGAAAGAATAAGAAGACAAGATGAAAAACATATAAATCCAAACAACAATACAACACCATAAACAAAGTGGCATGGCCATGCACCTATCATAGTAAAAATTCAAATCAAGCAAAAGCAAATCACAAAACACCAAAAGCACAAAACTTTTAACAAACAACAAGACTCAACCCCCATGGTTTCCCATTGCTTCCAAGGGTTCATGAGTGAAATCTTAGCCTGATCCTTCCTCAAGATCTATGACGGTCTCTTTTACCATGAAATTCCCTATATCATACTTTCATAAAAACACAATTGTTGGTGCATTAATAAATATAACAATATACCGGTTACCTTTCCCTATTGTACCCAACACACTACCTTGTAACTGAACACCTGCACATATCATCTCTCAAGGGATTCCCATTCCCTTGATGAATTTAGCTACAACTGGAAACCATAAATCATGCTTGAATTTGATCAAACATCTTTCATGTAGCTTTCTTGACCCCAAAAGTGCTTCTATGCACTTTAACTTCCTCTACTGCTTGGTCTCAGAGCATGAGCTTATTTCACTGTAGGATGCATTGAGGCTCTGCCTAGAACTATCCCTTTGGTTCCATATTCCATGATCCAAAACAGATACTAAATCAAAAATAAAAGGTATTATAGACTCATGTGTAGGAAAATTCTTATATTACTTAGTGCAACGGATCGAAAAGATTGCAAATAATATAGACAATTAACAGTCAAAAAACATAACAGACACACACATCAACACAGCAAATAATCGATGAGTTCACCAGACTTCCTGGCTATGTCTCCTGGTCCAGATTTTAGTGTCAACCTCTATATTATGTCTTCAAGAACATAGTTTACAGGTATGAGCTCAATCAGAGCCATAACACAACAACAATGATATTACACAGGGATTTCACTTGAAAACCTCGAGTCTAAAGAGTGCACTAACTCTCCCTCTTAGTGCCTTTGATTAACTGTTCGTAGCTATGTGTTTTCTTTGACTCTTTGTCTCCCCTCTATCTCTGAGCAATTGCGCTCTCTCTCTCTCTCTCTCTCTCTCTCTCTCTCTCCTACCATTGGATGGCTTTTAAGCCTATCGACACTTGCCTGTTCATTTCCCTGCTTGGGTTCTCTGACTCCCAACCGCTGTCCCTTCATCTCCCTCCTGAGCGTTTAAATAATCATTGCAAAACACTTAAGGCACAGGGCATCTGTTTACAAACAGAAGGCTCTTTGGGCACAGGTGAAAATCCCCAAAAATACACTTTTTGTTTACACGGAGGAAGACATGGAATACACTGAAAACCAATGAAAAACTCGACCGCAACATTAAATCCAGACTTCAAATGATATAAAGGCTACCCTATAATCCTCTCGGGTCTGCCTTTTATTGCTGTCACAAGCCCTTTGTATTCCACACCATTGATCTGCTTTCAATCCAACAGTTCGCATCCAACCCAAAACATCAAGTAGTCCATTCAATCTCCACCGTTAATGCACGATCTCCAATCCAACGGCTGACAGCCATTTCAGGTGGCATAATTGCACGGAGATTACCCACCCGAAAAAGCGGTTTTCTCTCTCCTACGATGTGCTATGTGTCGGCAAGTGTATGGAATTGGGTGAAGCCCTTCCAATACCACTTACCGCATGAATCCCACCCGAAATACCGTTTACCATGGAACTCAAATCCTTCACTATTTAATTCATAACTCCTTTAGGTCGGCGTGTGTTAAGTCCTCCCTTTAGGAATCTGTGATGCAATATCTGTAATCTCCATCGTTGATTTGCGCGCTTGATCAATGGCCCATGTTAAGTCACTGATCGCAATTGAATTTCTCTTAGGGCCACCTCCGATATACTCTACTGGCCTCTCCCGATGCGATATCCCGTTTAATCTGGGTCGTTTATTTGTCTAATCCGACGGCTCCTCTGCAACGAGACTTTACGTTCCACTTAGCTCCATTGTCCTCCATTCTTAGTGTTTTTCTTCTGCGATAGTGTTTTTCCAATAGTTAATATATATGAAGACTTAGACTTAGAGGTTTGATACAAGGTCCATTTTAGATCACATCTTCCCACTGAAAAGCTTTTGGACCACCAAAAGTTGGTTTTAGGCATCGATCAATTGAGGATACTGCTCCTTCACCTGTCTAACTTCTATCCATCGTGCTTTGCTTGGTTTTGATCCTTTGAGTCCCACTCTCAAGTACTCAACATCTCCTTGACGCATATTTCTTACCTTCCTGTCCAGAACTGTGTCCTCCTATAACTCATTGAGATACTTAGGCAACAAATCCCCAATATAAGGCAATTGACTTTGCTCTTCAGGATCTTCAATCAATGAAGGTTTATACAATCTCAAGTTTTCTGCATTAATGACTGAATAGATCTACATATAAGCTAGCAAATCAAGATGAAAAGCATTTTCACCAATTTTATCAAGTATCTTGAAAGGTCCATACCTTATTGGTTTTAGCTTCTTACCTTCACCTTGCATTATGTCTTTGCTGATGTAAAGCCAGACTTGATCACCAACTTGAAAACTATGTTCAACTCGATTCTTTTCATGTCTTGCCTTGTACTTAGCTTGACTTCTTTCCAATTGTTCCTGTACTACCTGGTGAATTTCCTGGATTTGTTCAATGAAATTGGTTGCTTTTTCCACATCATTGTGTCCATCAACTACTATGTCTTTACCAAAGAAAAAATCCAAGGGAGACCTTGGTATAAAACCAAAACAAGTCTCAAAAGGAGATCTCTGAGTAGAAGAGTGCTTGGCATGGTTGTAAGCATGCTGCACATAACACAAATTCTCATCCCAAAACTTGGGATTCTTGTTACAATAGCCTCTGAGCAACTGGATCACTGTCTTGTTGACCACTTTTGTCTAACCATTTGTTTGTGGATGAAATGATGTGCTTTTCTTCAATCTGGTGTCCATTAACTCCCATAGATTTGACCAAAACTTCCCAACAAATTGAGAATCTTGATCAGATACAATAGAAGTGGGTAACCCAAAATGAACCCATACATTCTGAAAGAACAACTTTGATGTTTTTTCAGCTATAACCTACTTGTTACATGGTATCAAAATACACATTTTACTAAACCTATCCACAACAACATACAAGTAATCATGACCTTTCCTAGATTTTGGAAATCCCCCAACAAAATCCATGGAAATACTTTCCCAAGGAAGAGAAGGAATTGGAAGTGGAGTGTACAAGCCTAATTTCCTATTATTGGGCTTGCTTGTAGCACACATTGTACATCCTTTAATATATCTAGAAACTGTCCCATGCATTCTTAGCCAATAACAGAACCTTTGCAATTGTGCAATTGTTTTACTTACACCAAAATGACCTAATATGAGAGAAGTATGTGCTTCTCAAATTATGTTAACTCTTTCAGTTTTGGAATGCATAACTTTCCCAAATGATATAAGAGTTGGTCCTTTACATAATAATCCAATTCTTCTACTTTCTTGCCATGACTTAAAGTTGCATATACCTCTTTAAAATCAACATCTTGAGCATATTGTTCAATGTAACTTTCATGCATTACTGAGTTATGCTTAAGTATAGTAGATGCATTTATGATTGGTCTTGATAACATGTCTACAACCTTATTGTGTATGACCTTTTTATATCTGATGACAAGATGAAATTGCTATAGAAAACCCATCCACCTATAATGTCTTGATTTCTGCAATTTAGTTTGTGAGTGCAAATATTGAAGTGGTTGATGATCTGTATGTATGATTGTTTCTTTACCCATTAGGTAATGTTTCCACTTTTTCACACTTTGTACTAATGCACACAATTATTTGTCATATGTGGGATAATTAACTACTGCAGAAGTAAATGTCTCAGAATGATAGCATATGGGTTTTCCGTGTTGCATCAAAACTACTCCCATGGCATAGTCACTGGCATTTGTCTCAATCTCAAATGGATGTTGAAGATATGGCAATGCTAGTACTGGTGTTGTACTGATTTTCTATTTTAAGGTGTCGAAGGCTTTCTGTTGTTTGCCTCCCCACTTAAGCACATGTTTCAATCCTGTTAAAGCATGTAATGGAGTTGCAATCAAAGAAAAGTTAGCAATAAACTTTCTCCAGTATTGTGCTGCCCCTAGGAAAATCCTAACCTCTGTAGCAAATTTGGGTTTAGGCCAATTCACAATGACTTCAACCTTAGAGGGATCTATCTTCAATTCACCACCCCCTACAATATAACCCAAATAATTTAAAGATGTTTCGCCAAATTCACATTTTGACAGTTTTACATAGAGATTTTCCCTTTTTAAAACATCTGAAGTCTGCTTCACATGCTTTACATGGTCTTCCCATGTCTTACTAAAAACAAGAATGTCATCTAAATAAACAATTACAAAGTCATCAATAAATGGTTTGAGTACATCGTTCATAACTCTCATAAATGTAGCAAGAGCATTAGTTAAGCCAAAAGGCATAACCAACCATTCATAAAGTCCTTGCTTTGTCTTGAAAGCAGTCTTCCATGCATCATGTTCTATAACTCTAACCTGATGATAACCACTTCGCAAGTCTAACTTAGAAAAGTAAACAACTTCTTGCAATTGATCTAATAAATCATCAATACAAGGAAGAGGATAACGATTCTTGATCATTATTTTATTTAGTGCTCTATAATCAATGCACATTCTCCACGAACCATCTTTCTTTCTCACCAGAATGATTAGAGATCCACATGGTGATGTGCTTGGTCATAAACCCTTTATCAAGCAACTCCTGTACTTGCTTCTTTATCTCCGCATTCTCTAAAGTTGATAACCTGTACATTCCAATGTTAGGTAATGGAGCATCTTGCTGTAAATAAATATCATGTACTATTTCTTGCTTGGGTGGCAAACCTTTTGGTTATTGAAATAGAACATCATACTTTGAAACAACTTTAACTAAATCATCTTTCTGTTTAGAATCACAGCATTCAAATGCATTGGATTTTTCAGGATCCTTTACCTTTACAACCATTAGTAAAAATTGCTTACTTGAATTCAGAATTCTTTTCATTTGTCCTGAGTTTATGAGAGAATAGTTACCTTTGAGTTTATGAGCTCTACAATATATTCTATTCCATCTTTAGTGAGTTGATACTTATTCTCAACTCTATAGAAAATAGTTTTCCTATCATACAAGTATGGACTTCCCAAAACAATACCACATATATCCAATGGAATTATATCTAATTCAACCTCATCTACAAATGTTGATCCAATAGCAAACCTAAGTTTACATTGCCTCATTACTTGTATCTTTGTTTTATCACACACCCAACCTAATGGATATGGCTTCTCATGAGGTTTTGTTTGTAATCCCAAATTCTTTACAATTGTTTCAGAAATAAAATTTACTTATGATCCACTATCAAACAAAGTATCAATCTTATTGTGCTTGGAAATTACTTTAATATGAAAAAGCTCATTTCTTTACCTCTCATTATTTTCATCATCAACAAATTGTGAAGAATTACTTGTGGATGCTTCAAAATATTTACCTTTAATACATGTGGTTGTAACTGTTGTTCCATCGCCTAAATCTGATCCCAAGTCCTGCTAAATAGTAGCAGCATTCTTTCTCTCCTTTCCACCGAACTTCTTAGCTTTCCATTCTGGATGCAAAGACCAGTAGTGTGCCTCATCATGTCCTTCTTTCTAACAATGAATGCATGAAGGTTTATCCTTCTTTACAATGTTTGTTTTCTTCTCCTTCCATTTCAGTTTCTTCTTTTCCTTACTCTTGCTTACAAAATATTTAGATGGTCTCCCAAACTCTGGGTTTACATTCTTACCTCTTGCTTCTAGATATGTGTCTTGAACTGATACATCATCTAAGCTAGTGGGATTAAACATGAGAATAGTATGCTTTAAATAGCTATGAAGACCACCTATATACTTCAATAAAATCTCAAGTGAGTCTAATGATATACCTAGAGTTAAAGCTCTTTCCCTGAATTCCTGAGTATAACTTTGTACACTATGACCCTTCAATTGAAAAAGAGTTTGCCAACTCATCATTTCCTGTTGCATGTAAGCTAAAGGATAGAATTGCTTTTTGATGGAAGAAACAAATTCTTTCCAGGTAGAAATGATTTTATCATGTTTTTGCAGATCAGCTTGTGTCTTGCCTTCCCACCATACTAGTGCAGTTGCTCCAATTCGAAGGCTAGCCAGATGAAACTTCTTCCTTTCTGAATCAATGCTCTGTACCCTAATATATACATCAATTTGTGTTATCCAACTATCTATCTTTTCTGCATTGAGTTCTCCAACATAAATTGGCAAATCAAACTTCACATCTAATTTGATTAAGGAAGTTTTCTTCTTCTTCTTAGAAGAGCTAGTGTTATGTGAAGAAGATGATGAGGATGATGAAGGTGATGATGGAGGAGATGGTGGAGGAGGCATTTCCCCTTTCCCTTTGCCTTCTGGAGGGGCAACTATAAAATGCTTGTCTACTCCTTTGTCTAGTTTGGGTGTTGCAGTGCTTTCACCTCGACCCTTCTTAAACTCCAGATGCATCTCTTCCACCATGGCTTGGAGTGTCTTAAGACTTTCTATAAATTGAGATTCTGATCCTAATGGAGCTTCTTCTGCCATTCTCCTCTGAGAATAGACTCTTCCAATCTCTGGATTAGCCTCAACAAGTTCTCCTTCTCCTAGTCTAAGCTTTAATCTAGTTAGCATTCAAAATCCAGCACAAGCTTGTCTAACCTTAATAAAACCAAAACCAAATGCTCTGATACCACTTGATCCGAAACAGATACTAAATCAAGAAGAAAAGGTAATAGAGACTCATGTGCAAGAAAATGCCTATATTACTTAGTGCAACAGATCAAAAAGATTGCAAATAATATAGATAATTAATAGTCAAAAAACATAACAGACACACACATCAACACAAAAAATAATTAAGGAGTTCACCAAACTTCCTGGCTATGTCTCCTGGTCCAGATTTCAGTGTCGACCTCTATGTTATGTCTTCAAGGACATAGTTTATAGGTGTAAGCTCAATCAGAGCCATAACACAACAACAGTGATATTACGCAGGGATTTCACTCGAAATTCTCGAGTCTAAAGAGTGCACAGACTCTCCCTCTTAGTGCCTCTGATCAACTGTTCATAGCTGTATGTTTTCTCTAACTCTTTGTCTCCCCTCTGTCTCCTTTGTCTCTGAGCAACTTCTCTCTCTCTCTCTCTCTCTCTCTCTCTCTCTCTCTCTCTCTCTCTCTCTTGCCATTGGATGGCTTTTAAGCCTATCGACGCTTATCTGTTCATTTCCTTGTTTGGTCTCTTTGGCTCCCGACTGTTGTCCCTTCATCTCCCTGCTGAGCATTAAACAATCATTGCAAAATGCTTAAGACACAGGGCAGTTGTTTACAAATGGAAGGTTCTTTGGGCACGGGTGAAAATCCCCAAAAATACACTTTTTGTTTACATAGAGGAATACACTGAAAACCAATGAAAAACTCGACCGCAACATTAAAGCTGGACTTCAAATGATATAAAGTCCACCCTATAATCCTCTCGGGTCCACCTTTTATTACTGTCACAAGCCCTTTGTATTCCACACTGTTGATCTGCCTTCAATCCGACGGTTCACATCCAACCTAAAACATCAAGTAGTCTGCTCAATCTCCACCGTTGATCCACGATCTCCAATCCAACGGCTGACAGCCATTTTGGGTGGCCTACTTGCACGGAGATTACCCGCCTGAAAAAGCAGTTTTCTCTCTCTTGTGGCATGCTATGTGTCAGCCAATGTATGGAATGAGGTGAAGCCCTTCCAATACCACTTACTGCATGAAGCTCGCCCGAAATACCATTTACCACGGAATTCAAATCCTTCATTGTTTAATTCATAACTCCTTCAAATCTGCGTATGTTAAGTCCTCCCTTTAGGAATTTGTGATGCGATATCTGTAATCTCCATCGCTGATCTGCACGCTTAATCAACGATCCACGTTAAGTTGCTGATCATAGTTGCATTTCCCTTAGGGTCGCCTCTGATATACTCCGTTGGCCTCTCCCGAGCACTATCCTAATTTAATTTTGGGTTGTTGATCTGTCCGATCGGATGGCTCCTGTACAACGAGACTTTACGTTCCACTTAGCTCTGTTTTCCGCCATTCTTAGTGTTTTTCTTCTGCGATAGTGTTTTCCGACAGTTAATATATATGAAGACTTAGACTTATAGGTTTGATACAAGGTCCATTTTGCATCATTCCATCTTGATAATGGATGTTTGATGATATGTATGCATGTTATCCATTGTTGCATAAATATGGGGATTTCTATGACCTATATCCCCAACTGTATGCACCTCCTGAGCATTATAGATCTAATGCCTAACACACTTCTATTGCACCACTCTGATACAAAGGGAAATATTTCCTGTGATGATATCCACAATAGGTTCAACACCACAATGGTTCTCTGTCATTGCCTTAATTTTGCTACTCCACAGGCTGAGACCTATGTCCTTTCTCAGTTGCATTGAACACTTTACTTGTAACCACATTTTCCTTATCACCTTCTTCCTAAGATATTCCTTGCTTCTTAGGCCATTTTTCTTTAGTCTTCTCATTACCTTTCTAGTCATGCTTGAACTCAGGCTTACGCTTTTAATGCTCATACAAATACTTCATCTTTCTAATGGCTTCCTCTAATGACGGATGTTCATCAAACTAAATCTAGTATTTGAATGACAATGGCAATCCACCGATGAAATTTTGGATCTTTTCTTTCTCATCCTAAGCTCATAGAATTCCTTGGAATTTCCATCATGATATCTCTCAGATAGGTACTTCTTCTTGACTATTCTTTCAAACTCATCCCAAATCAGCTCATTCTCTCTGATGCCTCTAACATGCTTAACATCTTCCCACCATATATTTGCTTTTCCCTTGAGACTGGAGGTAGCTATCTGGCTTTCATGTTCTCAAAGTAGTCATGAAGTTTGAAGAATTTCTTCATCCCAAGCAGCGATGCTACTACATCTTTTGATTTCTTCATTTCTCCATCAAAATTAGGAGGCTTGGATTTCTTGAATTCTTCTAGCAAGTATCCCTTCTCACTCCTATTAGGATATTCGCATGATGATGATGATGCCTCCCAAAAGAAAAACTAAAATAAAATCCACGAGTGCTAGCCCTCCTCTCAGGTATATCAAAGAGTCTGCCACTCTTCACTATATCATCCATGTCCATACCTGTTCCTTTTCCAAGACCTTATTTCATCTACACCATTATTCTTTTCTTCATGTCGGTCCCCATGACTGATTCCCATTTTTCCCTACTAAAAATTTGAAAGACTTTGAAGAGTCACTACATTAAACTCTGCTTGCTTCTCTTGAAATTTCACAATTCTTTCCTATGCTTCAATCAAACTCTCATTATTTTCCTTGCAACTCACAATTTTTGCCTTCAAACTTCTCAATGTGTTTGCCAAACTAGGAGAATATCCCTCTCCATGTTTCTCAACTGATCTCTCCCATCCTACCAATGCCTCTTCAAGCATGTAAAAAGAGTCATATGGACTGTACTCAACCATTCTACTCTTCATCTCTTGGCCTTCTATTTCTTGCAATATTCCATTGTTAGCTAAGTAGAAACATAATCAAAACCATACCTCAATGTAGCTCAATGAAGGTTATTCCATTGGCACAGGAAAATCCAAATTAGCACAATACAACATGACAAGCATGCCAACTTATACATGGATATCATAACCATATAAATAAATACCTAACATGCACGCATAATAAACATATAGACAATTGACATGAAAGAATAACAATTTGCATTTACCCCGAGGTCCAGTGCTACAACCTCACTCTTATACCACTTTGTAACACCCCACCCTACATTTATCTACTTTTATAATATCTCCAAGGTAAACATGAGCTAAGAGTTACAATGACATGACCCAACATCCAAGTTTCAGTTATGGAAGTGGGGTCTACAAACCGGAAACATATTGCAACCTCCCAAGAGCACCACATTACCCAGATACCAAACCACATATGTTGATGATCTTGCTCCAGACTGGAACTATATTTTTTCCTGATCATACATCCTAGACACACACATGCCAAGCTATGTATGTGGTTGGAGGGCTCCATCCATGCACATAAGCCTTCCTCCATGTAGTTGCAGTTGAAATCTCTCAGTTCATAGGTCCTTCATTTTTTTAATATATTTTGGGAAACAATTTTGCATAGTAGTCATGAAGAAAAGAATGGATAGATCTACTTGAAGAAGACCACCAAAAACCAGAAATTGGAAGATAAGTAACTTATTTTGGGAATCACGCAGCCGTAAAATAAGGAAAGCATAGCCGAAAAAGAAGGTAACGCAAACTCAAACTTGAAAATATCAAGAAGCATAGGGACAAAGGCACTAGATCTTGTCAAAGTGGACCTGATTAAGAATGGGATGAAGGAACATGTGCGACGACCAAATCAAGCGAGCGAGTCTATAAAGCAAGCCATAGATGGGCAAATCGGGTAGCTAGAGCTAGAGTTAGAGCTAGTATATGAATATGCTACTAGTGTTTTGCGTGTTCATACTTTGTAACCTATGCAGAGTCATGAGTCTTTGTTCTCTGAATTGTATTGTTCTGATGTAATGAAATTTGATCTATAGATATAAGAACATGCAATTTTGTGCATTTCTTTATTGTAATGATTGCCTAAATAATAAAGAAGGAGTTGTGGGAATGAATTGTGTTATATAGTTTAATGAATGTGTGTCCCCTTTAAAAAATTTAATTATGGATGTGTGGTTCTTTATCTGTTAATCTATGAATGTCTGATATGTATGTAGATCTAGGTGCATTGGTTGGTAATATGTTTAAAATGAAATAATAATGCAATGATAATTTTGGTTTTACGCCACTCATCTAGAGCCATCTTATCATTCTTTGTTCTCACATGCCTCAGGTGAGACGCTTCTTTTCTCCAAAGGGAGTGAAAATTTCAGTGATAAGCTAGACTGTAATGATACTTTGTTAGCAACCTCAATTTGAACCCTAGGTCTACAATGTCCCAAAAATTTCACCAAAAAATGGTTTCGTTTTTGGGACTCTAAAATTTCATAATGGATCTAGAACATGGTATCTATAATTATTAGTGGAGGTATTCAGGAATTGTGGCATGAGAAGATTGATCATTTTATTCTACAACGGGCTCAATTGAGAGAAAAGAGTATGGAATGTGTCAATGAAGAATTTTTATATGTTGAACCTGCTTGTGCCCAATATAAAATATTTTGGTGCAAGTTCCCCAAAGAATTGCAAAATTGGTTGAGGTGGCTGCAAGTTAAGGCAAGAGTTTGGAGTATTCTTAGGCTCCGTAGAGATTGGTATGCATCTGATTTGGCTGAACTTCATCGATTAGATGTAGATCTAACAAGGGTTATTGACTTTTGGGTGAATGTGACATTAGAAGGCTATATTATTGATTTTGTAGCTGAAAAACATCAAGCCTTTTCTAGAGTAGAAGTAGTATTTAAGTACAGCTTGTGAAGAAGAGTATTGAAAGAGATTCCACTTTGGATCAAAGTCTTGATGTTTGAAGAAAATATCCTATCATTCCAAGAAGATCAGATGGCTGCTTAAAACCCTCAGCATTAGGGGTCAAATGTAGGGGGAGGAATGCTGGGTAGTTGTGGAAAATGAGGGGTTTTCGTGGTGGATCAAGAAGAGTTACATAAGGTGTGATATTTTAGATTGTTGCAGAGGGTGTGAATAGCTAATGAGCGGTGAGAAAGAAATTTGTGGGAAATTAGCCATAGAATAAGATAATTACAAAGGATAGGAGAAGCAGTGACAAGTTCAGTGTTGCGAAGGGATGGAATGGGCAGTCTAGGGTTGCAAGGAAAAGAATAAAGTGAGGGATCTTGTTCTGGCGAAATAGGAGGTGCCAGTAGAAGTGTTGCAAGGAGTTCAAATGGGACAAATAAGCCCCACTCAGATTCAGAAGGATTCCATAAGCTTGAGCTGATTATGATGGTTGATGAGCATACTCCAGTAGATGGTGATATGAACTTTCTGATGAGGCAATTATTCTTTGTAGACAACTTAGTCCATGCTAGTGGAAGCCCACAACATAGCGGTACAACTCCTCCTCTCCCTAACCTTCCCCTAGTACTGTATCAAAATCCTGATTATTTCTTTTCTAAGTTCGGTAAGACTCTAAAATTTGAGCAAGTACATTTTAGATATAGTACTGGTAGTTCTAGTGGAGGAATTCGTTTTAGTAGAGGTTTTCAGTCAAGTTCCAAGGGATTTATAATAGTTCAACCTAGGAAAACAACGATGGTTGGAAATATGGCCATATCACTTTCCAAGTACCCATATTTCTCAGGATGAGGTGGTGAAGATGTTGAACAACATTGGTATCTATGTGAGGTTGTTTGGCAGGCTAGACAGACTCCTGATGCTATCAAGCTCATTAAGTTCCATACCACTTTACAGGATTGAGTGCTACAATGGTTTATTAAGTGGATTGACGTGAATCCTCATGCTACCATGGATATAGTTTCAAGAATTTAACTTTCCTCACTATAATCAACAAGGTTTGGAAAAAGTGTTGGACATCAGACAAAGGGAAGGAGAATCTGCTTGGAAGTGCATGCAAACATTCAAAGATACTATTAGTAAACTATTTTATCCCATTGATCATCATCATTAGAGATATTTCTTTATTAAGAATTTGTTGTTAGAAAATTTAAATATTACGGAGCAATGGAACACATAAAATGTTGCAGAAATATAAACACAGAAAACGCACAAAACAAGAGAGACACAGATATACGTGGTTCACCCAGTTTGGGCTACGTCCACCTCGAACAACCAGTCCTTCCTTTCTATTATCCAGCAAAATGAAGAGACACAACCTACAGCAAATCAGCTGTAATATCCTCTATTTTCTCTCACAATCTCACCTCTCTGTTTCTCGCTCACACAGAATACACATCTATCTCACAGCCTCAAATACAATGCCCTCATACTAAGAGAGGGGTTGCCTTCTAGGGCAAAAAACCCTAAACTAAACATAAGTTCTACCGTCAGATCATCCGCCTAATGAACGGCCCAGATTGTCTAGAAATTACTATACTTTTACAAGGCAAATTTACATCTGTTTTTAGCTTCAGGGGCACTGCCCTCGAGCCCCCGCCGGGGGACCACTGGCCCCCGGACCCCCCAGCCGGGGGGGATCGGCCCCCCCCGGACCCCCGCGAGGGGGGACAAGTCCCCCCCGCGTGGAGGGGAGTACAAAACTTCCTGGGGTATACATCCGGCTAAAAAAAAGACCTCTGAACAATCATGCTCCACACACAACATTTGTTACCGATGACTAGGATTCCATTGTCACAGCAGAAGAGTGATCCTAGGATGCTTTAGAGCAAGTGATGCAGATCGACACATTGGTGGGATACCCTCAAGATTATAAACTGGGAACTTCTTCCATTGATCTTGTCTTTATGGGGATTAAAAATAAAATTGCCAACCTGATTGAAAAATTGAAGGATCTTTCTCCTATGAGACCCATGACACTTCATGTTTGGTGCATGCACTGTCAAGTTGAAGGGCATCATGTTACAGAATTCTTGTGGCTCAGGGGTTCGGGACCATCTAGCTTTCCTATGGGACCTCCTCCCTCGTCGCCACATAGTGTTGGGATTGCCCAAATTTCTTCGACAATGCCTTTTCAAAGACATATACAATATTAGGCATTCCTAAATCACCAAGGTATGTCTATGAACAAGTTCTGCGAAATTTGCAGGTCTTCTGGTCATTCACCTTGTTTATGTCCTATTTTACAAAAGTATTCCAATGTGTCGAACAACATATTTTGTAAATTTGGTTTATTTCCTACACATCATACAGACCAATGTCGATATTTAGATGCATTGGTTGATCACCTTGATCGGACAACTTTCCGAGTCAATGAAATTCCTCGAGGATGAGGACGAGGACCTCCAAGGAGAAGAAGGACAGGAGGGAGAGGTCCAATCAAATGCTATAACTATGACCAAGAAGGTCATGTTGCGAGGGATTATCTGATGTCAAGAAGACCTTGGTGTTCACATTGTCGGGTGAATACACATGCTACAGAGGATTGTCTGGAACTTATTGCTCGATGGGAGGAGTGCAATCGAGTAAAGGGAGCCAGTCTTATTAATATTGAACCTCGAGAACTAGAACCAATTATGCAACCTAATATCAATATTGTAACCATAGGAGGGAAAAGAACTGGGACTAATATTGGAACTCGAAATAAACTGACTGTTATAAAGTCGTCATCACCTAACAAGTCCTATGATCCTAATCAATATAAAGAATACTATCGAGATGCAGCTGAATTGTTCAAACAATTGATTTCTTCTCGTGGTCCCCATGTCGAGCAGCAAGAATGGGTGAAGATCAAGAATCCTAGACCATCACATAATACATATCAAACACTTTTAGAATGGATGAAGTTATTTTTACAGATTATGAATGATGAGAAATTAACTGGTCAATTGCACAAGAAACTAAAAGAACTTTTGAAGGATGATCCATTATTGGAAGATACTATTTCTACTAATCTTCCTGAAATGCATTCTAAGAGGGTCCATAGAAATAATAAGAGAACAAGAATATAATTTTGAGTCGATGCAAAAATTGTTGGATACCAAATCAAGGACTTTATGTTATATCTTGGCTCATATGTGAACATTTTATCAAGGAAAACTTGGGAGGCGCTATGGAAACCTGAGCTAGTTTTTCCCCAATCCAGCTACTAATGGACAAATAGTATTGCATTCTTCCTACTGGAAGATTGGAAGAAGTTGAGGTTGACATTGTAGGTGTTCAGACCTACGCAGATTTTGAAGTAATAGACATCATGGGCAACAATTATCCATACCCAACTATATTAGTAATTGACCGCACATTTCAAAATTATATAGTCATAGATCTAATGTGGAAAACTACGACCTTCGAAGTGGGTGGAGTATGGGTTATATAGTTGTTGGATCTATGCCAAGGCCTGAGGTTTAATGAACCTAATTTGTTATACTAGTTATATCAACTCATTGCTAGGAAGAGGGAGGAGTACATTAATTAGACGATGATTGGATCTATTAGCTAGCAAATTTTTCAAAGCATAGAGGTGGGTTTAGACATTGCAATGGATTACTGGAAGTAGGGATATCATGAGCTACACTTGCAGCACTGCACAATTGTTTGATGCCTTCAATGGATCGGTACTAAGGTATGAGAATATCCTATATCTAATGGTACTAAATCTATTGTGATTTTTATTCAACAAGTTGATTCCAAAATAGAAGAGGGAAAAAAATTTTCTTTGATGAATGTTGCATTGCAAGCCACCCCTGAGATGGTGGGAAGCCCATCGTGACCATCTTCATGATTGTGATATTTTCAAGTCTACTATGATATAATATTTTTTGCTACAGAGAACCCCTTCAGAAAATTTCCTACTTATGATTGATGTACTAGCCCACAAAAGCATGTACATGAATTTTGTTCCATCTAGACACACATTGGTTTACCAGTTGCAATGTGGACGCACCAGTTCATTCATACACTAGGTACTATTTAGTGAGATTGGTATTTGAAAAAGGAATCGACAAGAGAAATGGTGGATTAGGATATGATGACTGCTCAGTTATGTATTTATTTCTCATTCTCTGACACTAATGCAAAGATAGTTGAACCTTAAAAGCTATTAAAAAGGTGTTATATCCATTTGCAAAAATGATGGAAGAATGTAGCAAATATGGATATTTTTCCATCAATATGAATTGGGCTTCCATGAGGTTGTAGCCTGTGGGAAAATCAATAGGGAAATAGATGATATAGAGGAGTTGAGGCATTTGTATTTTAAATCATCTAAAGGATAAAGGGAGATAAAGGAAGATCCTATAATAGATGCACCTCATTTGAAACCGCTAAAGTTGAAGAAACTAAACATTGGGACCGAAGAAAAGCATAAAATTGCTTCTATGGGTGATTATTGGGATGAGTAGACCACTAAATAAGATTTTGATTTGCTAAAGGAATATGAAGATTTGTTTCCTGATTCAATCTCAGAACTAAAGGAAATTACAGGAGATTTATGTGAGATTAAGATAGCTTTGAAACCAAATGCAAAACCAATCAAACATTGACCTTAAAAATTAAACCCAAGAGTCAAAGAAAAGGTGAAGAAAGAAATTGACAATATATTGGTTGCAAAGCTTATATTCCCAGTTGATGAGGTAGAATGGACTGGTCCAATTGTCATCCAAGATAAAAATGATTCACAGGAGATCAGGGTGTGTGTTGATTATAGAAGTCTTAACAATGCTTACATCCATGATCTGTTCCCTACTCCTTTCAATGATGAGGTCTTGGATAATGTTGCAAGAAATGAAGCTTATTCCTTCATTGATGACTTTTTTTGGTTATCATCAAGTCTGTATTGCAGAAGAATCTAGGAAGAAAACTACCTTCATGACTGAATGGGGTTCGTATGCTTATAATGTCATGTCTTTCAGTATGAAGAATTCTCATGTTGTGTTTTCAAGGATCGTGATTGCTACATTTCAAGACTATATTGATAAGTTTCTTGAGGTGTATATGGATGATTGGATAGTATATAGTTTTTTGAAGAAACATTCCAGCTTACTTAGGATGATGTTTGATCGTTGTAGGCAACTTCAAATTTCCCTAAATTTGAAAAAGTGTATATTTGTTGTCCCTTTTGGAACATTGTTGGGGCATATAGTGTGTAGGAATGGGTATGTGTAGATCCTGCCAAGGTTTTGATAATATTGAATATGCCACCACCAACTACTATCAAGTAGTTGTGGTCAACTCTGGGACATGCATGGTACTATCACAGGTTCATTCATAATTATGCTTCAATAACAGCACCATTGGAGAAGCTCTTAAAGAAATATGAGCCGCTTTTTTGGTCTGTTGAATGTGATTATGAATTTGACATCCTGAAGGAGAAGCTTGCAAGTGCACCTATCTTGGTTTATCCTGATTGGAATAAATAATTCCATGTTCACATAGATGCATCAAGGATTGCTTTGAGAATTATTTTGACATAGCTTGGAGAAGTTAAATTGGATCATCCCATTTAGTTCTCCAGTAGAAAACTTTCTACTGCGCTGAAGAATTACACCACTACGAAAAGGGAAGATCTCGATATGGTGTATTTGTTATAGAAGTTTAAACATTGTTTGTTGGGAGGGCCATTTAAGTTCTTTGCTAATCATTCAGTTCTAAAGTACTTAGTTAATAAACTTATATTAGAAGGGAGAATATGTAGATGGATTTTTCTATTTCAAGAATTTACATTTGAAGTCATCATCAAGCCAGGTCATTCAAATGTGGGTCCGGATCATTTATCTCGCTTGGAATCAGGAGAATCGAGAGGTTCAGTTGATGATCAATTGTTTGATGCACATTTATGTAGAGTTGAAGCAGTCCCAGATTATTTGGAGGATATTATTTCTCACAACATCTAAATGCCTCATTGATTATACACCCACTCAAAAGCGACATATGGTTGTCCATGCTACCGATTATCAATTGATTGCGAGGCAATTATATAAAATGGGGCTCGAACACATTTTGAGAAGATGTGTATTGGACCATGAAAGGGATGAAATTTTATGGGAATGCCATGCGGGAGTCATTGGAGGCCATGTTGGAGGAAAAGCCACTACTCGGAAAGTTGTACAAGTTGGCCTCTATTAGCCAAATGTATTTAAGGATGCAAAGGCACATGAAAAATAGTGTGATTTTTTCCAACGAGTTGGTTACCCATCTCGAAGGGATGAACTTCTTTTACATCTAGTTAGGGAAATTGAAGCATTTGAAAAATGGGCAGTTGATTTTTTCGGACCAATCAATCCACTTTCTTTCCATTCACATGCTAGGTATATCATTACCGCAACAAATTATCTAACACGTTGGGAGGAAGTGGATCCTGATAAAGATTGCACTGTTGATACAACTGTTAGATCTATTTTTGAGAATATCATCACCAAGTTTGGTTTTCCAAAAATCCTTACTAGTGATCAAGGTTCTCATTTCATCAATGAGACGGTTCGTTCATTGCTACAAAATTTTATGATCCATCATCATAAAATCAGTCCTTATCATCCGCAAGCGAATGGAAGTGTTGAAGCCTTTAATAAAATCTTGGAGAAGGTCCTTATCAAAATTTGTTTTGCGGATAGGGATGATTGGGATGAGAGGATTCCAACAACTTTATGGGCTTATCGTACTATAGTTAAGGGGTTGTGTTTGGTAAATTAATTGTTCTTAATTTACTTCATTAATTGTCAACCAGGATTCTTGTACTTGTGAAATGTATTTGCACTATATATGCTAGGATTCTTCGTGAATTAATTGATTCTAGAAATGAAACTAGTTCTAAGCAAGGACACAAATTGGAGATTAATTACGCACATGTTTTTTCAATCTAAAGATATATTAAATCCTAATTAACCAAATTGAAATCCACTTCTTTGTAGAAATTGAAATTCTATCTAAGTTGCAAAATTTCAGCTTTCTTCTATTTGTATGAAAGGAAAATTCTTCAAAAAACCAAAATTCAAGAAAGAAACGATCTAATTCTATTTTCCAGAATTCAAAGCACTCTACATTAACTTGCAAAATGAAACTCTTATACTAAATTGTAGCAAATAAATGTTATATTAATTGCATGAAAAAGAAATTGCCATAAAAAGGATCTACTTGCAAAAAATGAAATAAAAATATTTACAACTTGAGAATGATTACTTGTGTGCATATTTAGCCTCTAAAGAGAGTTTCATCAACAATTAAGAAATCATTTTAAGCTATGAAATGATTACGTGTTGGTATGAATATGCATTCAATAATTGAAATCTTTTTAGTGCTTTTATGTTTATGAGTACTCTGCAATCAAAATGAGAATTATAAGAAATGTAACTACAATTGAAACAAATTCTAAAAGAAACTATAATACTAAAGATAATAAACGCAAAACAAAACCTTACAGCTCGACAGGGGACCCTCCCGTAAGTGCATGTCAGATAGTAATCACAATATCTTCACACACGCATTGAGAACAAAGTAACTTATATTATGCAGAAACAGAGTATATCTATCTTCACAGTAAAAAAACTATAAACTTTAATATTCAAAAACTTATGTCTCGGGTATCGATTTACAACCTTTATACAAATTTCATAAAACAATTTTGAGAGTTTCATGCTGACACAACATGGGTTGTTTTGACATCTATGAGATAGATTCGATTTAAAACTTAATCCCTTTATGACTTTCTACTGAAAGAGAAAGTCATAGGAGATTCATCTTGATCCAAAATCTAGTAGTTGAACAGGCCTTCAATCTCGCTCACTTGACTTTGTTCTATTCCTTTTTTTCTTTTACTTGATCACTACACGTTGTTTTCAGAGCTTGACTCTGAGTTTGACTTCTAGATCTCTCAATCCTCATAGCTTGCCAAGTTGTGTTGATAGGTGTTTATCCATATGGTGGACAATTTTCATCTCCAAGTAGTCTTCATTTATTATTTGAAGTGTTGCAACCTGTCTAACAATGAATATTGCTATAGAAACCAATATTAGCTGCAGAATGCTTGTGATTCTGTCATTGTAAGAATATTTTCATTATAATTCATTAAGAAGAAAAGATTTTAATTATGGATGATGAATACCTTTTTGAGGATTGAACTTGACCTTGAACATGTTGAGATTGCCACAAAATGGTGATAATAAGAATAAGATCAAAAAAATGATAGTAAAAAAGAAACAATTCCAGACTTCAACATTCCCCCACACCAAAGGTTGTGCATGTCCTCATGCACCAAAAATTCAAAATTCTATCTTCTTTTCCCTTTTAGTGAATGATCTATGAAGCCTATGCAAGCACATACAGACTAGTGCTTTCTTTCTTATTTTTAATGCTAAAAGTGGTCCTTGGTTTATTCATCAAAATTCTTCCCTGTAGCCCTTTGATTTTGTTTTTGAGAAACTTGTTTTGAACCTTAAGTTTCTTATTCTTCTTATACCAATCAAAGAGGTGTAGAAGTATATTGTCATTTTGGGTTCCGAGTATCTCATTTTGAACTTTTACTGCTTCCCTTTCTTGAATTAAGTATTTGTTAAGAACCTTCAACTCATATATATCTTGCTTTAGATTTTCTTAAATTCTATGTTCCTGTTCTACATTTTGTTTTGTTGTTGAAGTTTCACCCATTTCATATTGAGAATTTTTTTCCTTTTGTTGTGCCCTTTTCTCTAGAGAACCCACATAGTCATAAATCTCTTCATGGAAAATTTTAGGGGCTAATATTCGCAAGTGGGCTAATTTTCCATGGTTTTTCCAAAAAAAAGTTTTGCCAATTTCCATTTTTTTCTAAAAATGATTTGCCCAAATTTTATAGTATAATTTTTTTTACCTTAAATATTGCCAAAATTGTATAAAGACTATATATAAAACTATTAAAATTGGTATATTTTTATAAATATATCAACAAACATTTTATAATTTTCAATTTGGGGACCAGTAAAATTCGCCAAGGTTTCTAAACTTTAAGACAAATTTTCATCCTCAAAATTTTCCCTGCGAGTCTTGCTGGACTCGATCAATTTCTGGAGTTTGTCTTGTTGGACTGACTATGTGTTGTAGTGGCTACAACCACCCTCCAAAATTTTTCTTTAGCTTCGTTTTGGAGCCTCCCTTCTAACTTTTCACAACAGCTTGCCTTGCTTCATCAAGTTCACGAGCTTCGATGGTTTTCTTGCAAAAAGGAAGCCTATCAATCACAGCTTGATTCATTCCCCTTATAGGTTGTTCACCTGGAATTGGTCCAGTTGTAGGTTGAGTAGCTTCCCCAAGAAAATTGCACATTTCTGGAGGGTAACCAGCCTTCCCTCCAGAAATTATGCAATTCTGTCTGGCAGCCTTCTGGGCTTCAAGATTGCGCAATCCTGTCAGTCAACACTCCCAGCAGGAATTGTGCAATTTTCCCTAGCAAGGCTACTTAGCCCAGAATTTGCATAAATCTAGGCAACATTCAGCTACTCTACCCATAAATTGCACAAATATCCTAGGCAGTCAACCCAACTCCCAGTTAGAACTGTGCATTTCCTTCCAGCAGTCGAGCAGTCTCTTGCATGTGCAGTTGAGTTGATCGGTTCCCTCTGGGACCGAACAAAATTGACTTGCATGCGTGGACTACTTCTCCCAAGGCAGCATGTAGAGTCATCCCTTGTTTCAGGGATCTATGTTTAGCAGTTGGAGGTTACAGGCAAGGATCACTTAAGAAACCTCCCACCAAGTGTCGCTCTCCCTAGATTTGTGGCATGCCCATCACAACCTCGATGTTATCAAAAATCATCAACTAGACACTGTAGAGCTCATTCCTCACATAAACCTTGCGGCTCTGACATCCCACATCACATCTAGGAGCAATCAGCACACTCAACTCAGTTGTTTTGGGGTAAGCTCGCTTTCCACGCCTTATGTTGCATTTTTGTTGCTTTTTGTGTTTTCTCTTGTGTGAGTATTGTTTGCTTGATTTATTTGAATGCTTGTTGCCGTTTACATGTATACTAGCTTGTCCAAGCTCTGTTTCAGTTTTCGTTGTTATCTCATTGTTGTCGCATGCATGAAACTGTTTTGCACGGACGTTCGCCGAACTGGCAAACCACCTCACCCACATGCATGTTGATTTGTTTGTTGAATCTTTCATTCATGTTTTGCATGCATTTTCGATCACTTCTGCTATCACTTAGTGTTGCCATGCATTCAATTCCTTATTTTCTTTCAGTTTCCCATCAGTGAGTCGAACCAACCTTGGCCCGGACTCTGCCTCCACCAAGGCTGCATTGCGAAATCTGGGGAAGGAAGCCTCACCTTCCTATCCAGAAATGCGCATTCCTACCCAACATTGGCCTCCAGAAATTTTTTTCACATTTCTGGAGAACAATGGTTGCTTAGTCCAAGAAATTGTGCAAATTTGTCCCTAGGCTAGCAGTCCTTCCCAGCTAGAATTATGCATTATCCCAACAGTCAATAGCCAGACTAGAATGTGAATTGCGCAGTTCCAGCAATCAGTTAGTCTCTCATAGCCGAGACTGTGCCTTGTGCAATCTTGGCAATCAGTCTCCCAACCACCCAGCCGAAATTGCGGAACCTTCATGATCATTCACCCAGGTATGTTGCAAGTCAGTTCTCATGTTCATTTTGGTTTTTGACTAACAAATTGCTTACCATGAGTGTTTCCATGTCTCCAGGTATCGCAGGTGTTCATATGCCTCTCAGTAGTATAGGTACAATTGTTTCCATGAGGGCAGAGACGAAGACACCGTTCAGAGCACACTTGGGGATGCAGTCGATCAAGTTTCTATAGACTTACCTACCCACAAAGACATCAAGTTGTTCATAGATAAGGACATCAAGATATGAGAGTAGCAGCATCATAGTGAGCAGCATCATGAACAGCAGCTGAAGACAGCATACCAAATGAAACGAATGCAAGAGGAGGGTTGTTGACAACACGGAGGCGGAACAAGGTTGCAAGCTCAAGCAGATCCATTGATAATGAAAGAAAATTTGGAGACTCCAGCTATGAGGTGACGGTGTGACATGAAGATCGTGAAAAGACGGAGAATGGAACAAAGAAGGAGTTGCATGTGCTAAAGCATCAACTCAGGAAGAACATAAAGCTACACAAAGACAAATGAGTTGTAGCAGGAACAGGAACAGTTGTGAGCGCAACATGCACTTACAAATGAAACTGTGCCTGTACAAGTTAAAGATCCATCCCAACAGCTGACATAGAGTAGACATGGTCAGCAGTGTTATTGATCACATGCAAGGGATTCAGCATCATGCATGTCATTGAGCACACACATGGAATCCAAACCATTCAACATGCTCACCAAGGCGAAGACAAGAAGCAAGTCCAACTGGAGCCAAACATGTACTTTGGCAAGTTGATGTGCATGACCACCAGCACACACTTGAAGATCAACATGGACACTATGCATCAGTGTGTTTTAGGTTCAACCTCACCCAAGAAGACCATGTGCATGTTAGAAGATGAGTTGGATGAAGGAGCCAAACCAATGGACCAATTGCAATGGAGGCAAGATTTCACTTTAGCAAGATGTCACCATAAGGTGCATGCACACCATCATGGACGACCAAGATTAGCATCAGCTCACCACCTTCACCATCACAAGCATGTCAATGAGTTGGTCTCATCATAGCGGACCGAGTGCTAGTGATGTCTTGCAAGGCTTGCTTAAGCCATGTTGTCTCGCATGAGTACATGTGCATTGGAATGTTGAGTCGTGTCAAGTGTAAGTCAAGTGTCAATAGTTGGATGTAACAGTAATAGAGTAGGTGAAGAGTCATGAGGGTAGTTGAACTGTCACAAAGGGGAATGTCAAGGGCCACCCCACCCTTTTCTATAGATAGTCCCTCATAACTCGTTGTAAAGGCTTTTGGTCAACCAAGCTTCCATTAAGACCATCTTGAAGAAAGCTTGGACAATATTGTAATGTGCCTTGGCTTCTCCACTGCACAGAGCTAGTACATCTCTTTGGAGGAGTAGGCGGATGTGGTTGTAACATTTCACTGATGGGGCTAGCAGGATTACATGGATGTATTGTATTATTGGAACTTACACTTTTTATATAATAAGAACCCATACATTTTCATGCATATGTTGTTATTTTAGTTGGACTGCTTTGGTTGCCTTAATGACATATGTTGTTTAACTAACATATTTGTGTATGAACTAATTCGTATGCAACTATATGAAGCTTGTTGCAAATGTGTTGTATATGATGTTAACGTTGTCCCATCTGTGTCGAATGCTCTGTCGGACACCAAACAGACCTTTCTCATTAACCCTGTTGTAACAACCACTAGACTCATTCAGACTGATTCGTGAGTGTTGTATGTGTTATCTTACCTTGTATGTTATGACTACCGCATCCGAGTGGATTGCTCTGCCGGAAGCTGTGTATGTCCTTTTGTGTTTTGTGTTCCTAGCTGAGTTGGGACTGGTACCTTTCAACCTGGAACTCACCTTCACCCTTATCTCCCCCCTTATGTGTTAAAACCTCTTATAAACCTTCCTTGACTAACTGCAGCAGTCACACCCTTGCTACTGACAGAGTTATCTTACTTGCCTCTGTGCGACATCGCGGTCAAGGCATTACCTTATGACCCATTGTTGGGACTCCTACACCAAACGATCTAAGGTCTAATTGAGACTTCTTACCAGGGATATCCCCTTGACATGTTGGCAGGTCAAGCACCATCAACACTATGTGAGGTGGTGTATTATACCCTTCTTCTTCATGATCGATCATTTTAGGCAACTGTGTACTTGACATTTTTAAAATTCTTTGGCTTCTCCTCAATTTTACTTTTGATCTTCTGAAGTCTTTCCTTTTTGTTTTATCATCCCCTATTATCTTCTTTTCCTCGGGTAATGTTTGGCTTGAGATAGCTTTCTTTCTTCTAAGGTCGTGTTTGTCATTTTTCTGTTTAATTTTCTCAAGACATTGGGATAACGGGGTATCATATTTAAATGGATCTCATGGCATTTCAGTTACATTATGCTCTCGAATTTCTTCTTCAATTTTCTCTTTTCTAGGGTTAGGGTTTGACTTTCTATGCCTTCTTTTAACCCTACCATTTGTTTCTTCCTTTGGAGCTTCTACAAAATGGTTTCTCACTAAGAAATCTTTCCAACTAACTCCTTTAGCTTCTAAATGTGTTTCTACAAGAATCTTGATGAACCCGTGATGGTAAAGATATTTATTAATGGACCTGGACTCTCTCTGTATGGTAAATGCCATTTTCTTTAAAATTTGAAGCAGAAAGTAAGGAAAATTAATCTCATTTCCATCAATAAAATGCATCATAAGTCTAGCATGGTAGAAAAACATTGTCCCAAATATTCCTTCACATGTTACAACTTTTTGAATAACGAGCAAGATATTTCTCCATTTTCCTTTTAATGCAGTAAATAAAATACCCTTTTTGAACATGGATAAATCCATGCCTGGTTCTATGAGGAAATGGACCCAGTCATTCTCTTTAATTCTTCTATTTTTGAACCATGTTTCCCTGTTTCTTGGTAGTCATGTTGCTTTTGCGATAATAGATTCTGTGAGGATGATCTTTATATCTCCTATCTCTACTTCCAATCCATCAAGTGCTTGAGCGAAGGCTTTGGTAACTTCTGCTTCATACCCGTTGAATTTTTTGAAAAACTGGAGCCATCCCACCTGTTGCAATTGGCCTTTAACCCTTGGATATTCCTCGAGAAATTTTACTCCATTTGGTTCAGAATGAACAACTCTTCCCATGGTGAGGAGAAGTCTTAGTCTTGATTGTTTCTTTCGACCAGGATAATGTCAGTTTTTGAAAGAGGGAATGAACGAAATGTGAACTAGGAATGAACAGAATGGATATGACACAGGGTTATATAATGGTGAGGTAAGGCGCTATTGGGATAGGTTGTGTTGCGTTCGGATTGTACTTCACAATTTCCTAGATCCGATTTCAAAGGACCGGTGTCGTGTTTTTAATTCTAATCGGAATTGATGTGACTAGTGATGTAATGATGAGGAGATATGGTATAATGGTTATGAATATGACAACAAATATATAAGGTCCTCACCTTGTTAATGAAATCATCCATAAATTAAAACCTAAGCTCTTATATGAAATATAATTTTAAGATTCTTACATACCTTTATTCTTGTGTTCCCTCATATTATTTTTCTGTAGAATTTGAATTTGGTTGCAAAATTGAAGATCAGATGCAGCATGATAGGAATTTTGTTTTATACTTTTCATTTCTTGGATTTTCTCTATTTGATCAGGATAAGACTTCTTTATTTTTCCCGATACTGTTGATAACCAGTGAAAATATTGATCCTAATGAATATAACTTGGCCCCTGAAAATAAAAAGAAGGACAAAAGGAAATAAGGAGAAGAAAGAGGGTGTTTTGAAAATCTAAACTGCCAAGAGATCTTGGTTTTCAGTTAATATTTTTTGTATAAACATGCCAAGATAGTTGGTTTTCATGTTTATACTTTTATTATTATTATTACTTTATTTTATTTTTTTGAAAAAATTCAATGAAATTGGAGAGTGAGGAGAAGAATCCCCTTCCTTGACCAACATGAATTCAGAATTCTCTTGGAAATATTTGACAAATTCTTCCCTTGTTAGTGGTTTATGATACAAACTTAATCTATGAGCATTAACAGAAAAGTAATTTGTACATCATCTATAATTTTGATTTTGACTGCTCCATGATCAAAAATAATATCAATCTCATAAGGACCAAGCCAATGAGTTTGAAATTTTCCTTGAAAATCATTGAACTTGGAATAAAAAGGAAGAGCCCAATCACCTTGCTTGAACTCTTTAGCTTTGATGAACTTGTCATGCCACTCATATCTTTGCTATTGAACTATGTTGGTTCTTTGAATAACATCTTGTCAGATTTAAGCTAGCTCATTCAATTGTGCCAATCTTTGTTTCTGAGCTTCTGATAGATCAAGGCCCAATTTAGTTGTTGTTCTCAAGCTCTCCACTTATAATTAAATTGGAAGCAAGACTTGCTTTCCATAGACAATCTCATAAGGAGTATGTACAATTGTATTCCTCCATGTAGTTTGATATGCCCATAATGCTTTTGGAAGCTTTTCTGCCCAATCCTTTCTATGAAAATGCACAAATTTGGTAAGTATCGCTTCAATAAATTTGTTGGTATATTCCACTTGTCCATTGGCTTGTGGATGATATGGATTAGACTTCAGATGCTTGATTGTATACTACTCCATGATCTTTTGCACCAAATTTGATGTGAATTGGGTACCTTGATCCATTACAATTTCTCTTGGAACACCAAAAAGAGTAAAAATATCCTAAAAAAGAAATGTAACTACAACATTTTCAATTGGAAATAAAAGAGGTTTAGCTTCTACCCATTTTGTAACATAATCCATACAAACAAGTATGCACCTTTTCTGTTTAGATGGAGGATTTATTGGTACAAAAAAGTCTAGAGCCCATTTTTCAAAGGGTTCTACAAGTACCTGTGGTTGTAGAGGCATTTCATCTGATGGAATGGCCTTCCCCATTCTTTGAAAACTATCACATATTTTAACATATTATTTGGTATCCTTGAAAATGGATGGCCAATAATATCCCAAAAGAAGGATTTTGTAAGAAGTTCTTTTACCAAAAAAATGTCCTCCACATGGCTCATCATTGCAAGCTTTCAAGATTTTAGGTACTTCATCTTCTCAAACACATCTTTGGATAATCAAATTAGGTTCAGTTTTGTACAATTCTCCATCTATCCAAGAATAAGGTGCATTGTTTTTAATCACTTTTTGCTTTTCTCTAGCTGATAGTTCTGGAGGTAACTTTCATGTAGCCAAATAATTAGCAATATCTGCAAACCAAGGTGTTTTCGTGGATACTGTAAAAATATATTCATCAGGAAAGCTATCTTTTATAGGAATATCCTCATTATTATTCTGCATACTAGAAAGAAAATCAGTAACTGTATTTTCTTTTCTTGGTCTATCAAGAATAGTAATATTGAATTCTTGTAATAATAGTAACCATCTTGTAATTCTACCATTAGTGATTGGTTTTTTCATTAGATATTTCATGGCAGAATGATTTGTATGAATGAAAGTTTCATAACTAGTAATATAATGACGAACTTTACTAATGGCATGAACAATGGCTAAAAATTCATTTTATGTTATAGTGTGATTTAACTTGTGAGAATCATATTTTGACTTGTATAGTACATAGCATAATGAGTTAAATATTTTTGTCCCAAGATAGCTCCTAGAGTTGTATCTAAAGCATCAATAGAAATATGGAAAGGAAGAGCCCAATTAGGCCCTCTTAAAATTGATGCTTCAGTAATCTTTTGTTTTAATGTCTCAAATGCTTTCTGACGTTGAGAATTCTAAGCAAATTCACAATATTTTGTAAGAAGTTTAAAATGTGGAGAGGCTATTTTTGTGAAATTTTCTATGAATCTCCTATAATATCCATTAAATCCCATAAAATTTCTAACATCTCTTTGACAAACAAGAATTGAAATTTTGGAAACTATTTCTACTTTAGATGTATCCACTTTAATTCCCTCACTTGAAATATGGTGGCCTAAAACAATCCCTTCATTGAACATCATAAAACATTTCTTGTGGCTTAATGAAAGGTTTTCCTCTTTACATATAACAAAGACTTTTTCCAAAATTTCCATAGCTTCTTCAAAAGTATTACTGTACACAGTAAATTCATTCATGTACACTTCCACATAGTCATGAATTAGATTAGAAAAAATACCTATGACTGCTCTCTGAAATGTGGCAGGTGCATTACATAATCCAAAGGGAAGAACCCTATAGGCATATGTTCCCCATCGACATGTAAAAGTAGTTATATCTAGATCTTCAGGTGCTTGTTGGATTTGGTTATATTCACTAAAACCATCTAAAAATGAAAAATATTTCTTTCCTTCCAAGGTATCTAATACTTGATCTATAAAAGGTAGTCAAAAATGATCTTTCAAAGTAGCTTTGTTTAATTCCATATAGTCAATGAACACTCTCCATTTTCCATTTTTCTTAGGAACAATCACAAAAGGTGACACCCATTGACTATCTGATATTAGATAGATGAAATTCACATTAAGTATTTTTTGTAATTCCTCTTTAACAATTTCTCTTAGATTAAGATTCATCCTTCTCTAAGGTTATCTAACTGGTTTGGAATTTTCTTGAATATAAATATGATGCATACAAGTTTTAGGATCAATCCCTTTCATGTCAGTGTACTCCCATGCATAAGAAAAAGAGTGTTTTTGTAGCATATGTATCAAGTTTCCCATTTGAAGTTCTTTCGATTTATTGTTAATGTTCAATGTTGTATCTAGAAAAAATTCTACTTGATAATTGCCAAATTTTTCCATAGAATGTAAAGCCATTTGGTGAGCTGATAAATATTCAATATTGCATTGTTATTGATATTGCTCACATTATGAAGAAGAATCATTATTATTCATTAAATTTATCAATTGATCTTCTTCGTCTAATTGCGAAAGACCATAAACTGGTTGCAAATCATTAAAGTCTTCATTACCATCGTCTATCCAAATCTCACTTTTTACTTCAGCTATTGTTTTTGTAGGAGGATATAGTGTAAATTTCTTAGTGGAATTTCCATCAAAGATATACATATCACCATATCTAAAACTCATGAATGCATCAGTTGTAGCTAGCCAAGGTCTACCAAGGATCAATGGATGGCCTCCTAAATTATTCTTGGGGGTTAAAATCATGAAATCTACAAGATATTCCCAAGAATCTAGAGAAACAGACACATCTTCTAATACTCCATCTCGTTTGTAACATATATATATATGCTAATTGTAGTAATGTAGGAGTATATTGAAGATTGGGAAGCTTAAGTTGCTCCATTGTTTGTTTTCTCGTGACGTTAATGGTTTCTCCTAGATCAATCAAAATGTTTGGAATATCAATACCATTGATATGAATTTTCACAATGGCACTATCAGGATCTAAATATTTTTTAACAATAGGTTTTCCCATCATGATATTAGCAATTTTCCTACCAATTTAATCTTTTTAATATCTTTTCTTTTTCTTCTTGGTTTTATAATGCATAGCTCCTTAATAGTTTTTGCAAATATTGGTATTTCCTTTATAGATTGTAATAAAGGAATTTTAATGCAAATATTCTTAAGTTCATCTAGCATATCATGATCTGGTAAAACAATTTTCCTTTCTATTCCTTTATCAATTTTGAGCCTTTCAGGAAAAGGTGGACCTTGCAAAGAAATAGAAGTTTATTCTATTGGAGGAACTGTAGGATCTTGCTTTATTTGCTCATCCTTTGATAGTATAGGAACATCTTCCTTTAGAGGAATTTTTTCTTGATCAATATTTGCATATTTCGCATGAACTTCATCTCCTTTAGATTTTTGAATGGCATTTGTTGGTGAATTCTTTGGCAAAACCCTACCAGATCTAAGATGAATGTCATTTAGACCTAATGGGGTAATCATACAAGCTTGAAAAATTTGTCCTTCGACATCATAAATAGCTTGTTGATTTTTATTGTTTGGATTTGGAAGTGGTTGGGCAGGTAGTTGATTGGGTTTTTAAGGAAATGGTAATGAAGTTATTGATTTGGATTTTGAAATTGAGAAAACTGAGTTGGTTGAGGAGGATACTATTGTGGTGGAAAGAAGGATATGGTTGTTGGAATTAAGGATATTGAGGATATTTTCCATAAGGATTTTGCTAACCATGAGTTCAATATGGATTTTGAGATTGCGGGGGTCAAGGTTCCAATGGCATGGGTGCAGTCCAATTGTTCTGTGGTTGTGCATATGATTGAGTATTGAAACCTTGAGTCATATTTGATTGTTGATTTTTCCATGCTATTTTAGGAATAAAACAAAGAGATTAAACTTGGTTTTTTCTAGCTTCATCTTGAAAAACAACTTTAAGACCAGGTATTGAATGGAATTCCTTCATGTTATGATTTTCAGCACATATACAAATTTCTATATATCAAGGGGACATTCTCTTCAGGCATGTTTCTTCTTACACTTGGGACAGAAAATAGATAATGCAACATTCTCAGATTTTTCCTTGTTTTGTATCTTAAGAGTATCTAGTTATTCAATAAGACTCCCTAGGATATTTGTTTTGAAATTATCAAGCAAATTGCCTATTTCAACTCTACTTACTATTCCAGTTACAGATTTATTAATTCTGGACATCACAGATCTCTCAGATTTTTTCCAGTTCTAACCTTACCCCTTGATATATGTTTACATAAATCACAGATCACTCTAAGTGAAAGTTTTGAAACATCTCCCTTCACCATTAAATTAAGAAGATCAATCGATTCATCTTTGATGGATTTAAACAAAAGATCATTTAGTGTTTCATCATCCAAATTATATATCTTAGTTCTTTTGATGTTGTAAGCAAACCTTTCAACTAGATCTTCAAGGCTTTCATCCTCTTTTTGCGTCATCTTAAAGACTTCATCTTTAAGGTTATGGGGCATACAATGATCCTTGTATTTTTCTAACAACACATTTTTAATTTCATCCAATGTTCTAAATGTATGTTTTCCTAATCCCATAAACCATTTAAGTGCTCCATCTTTAAGAGTTTTTGGAAACAATTTCAACTTTTGAGGATCAATTAGGTAGTCATAGGTTCTACATAGAACTTCAAACTCAAAAAGAAATGTTTCAGGGTCCTCATTGCTTAAACCATGTGTTATAGACATTTTTGGGCACTGCAACCCCAATCATAAATGTCCATAAACTGAGGGCTCCTAAGTCCCTAAAAGTGTTGCTTCACTACCTAAAGGAACAAGGTCAGCTGATTACACCATCTCCCAAAAGTTCTCCACTAAAAACTACTCAGAAATGGTCAAAGCTGGACCATACTGAATGCCCAGTGCAGAGGGTGTGATGCATCGCACCTAATACACGCAGGAGGTGCGATGCATACTGGAAAGTCCTTCTACAGGGTGCGATGGATGATAATAGACAACTGGCAAAGATAGTTTGCTAAGTGGATGATCAAGGAATTTTCTAGAAACTTCTCATATGACACTTGCCTCTTAGAATTCGCTCAAGGATGAGTAAGAGATCAATGAAATCTCCAAGAGGAACCAAGAACTATCAGAGAGAGGACACTAATCAAGATCGCAAAAGATGAATCACCTCCCTATAATCATCTATATATGGATCCCTCATCACAGAGATCCAGAGGCTGGAATTTTGTATCTTATAGAGAAGTGTTGTTGGTTTTCTGGTGTACATTCATAGCGTTTGGTGATCTAAGCTTTGCTTGAGGTGAAGAAGGGCTACCTAGCTGGGGGATGATGCTAGGTCAGAACATATGGTTGTAATCCTCTTGCTACATTTCATCTTAATAAAGTTATTCTAGTTTTCTTCCATATTCTTGTGTACTTGTTTATATATGCATTTATATGGTTAACACACATCTGGTCCTGTGTTATTTATGAATATAGATCTTTGTTTCTTCGATAGTAGTATGTTGCTATGATTCCACAGGTTCTATTTGAAGCTGGGCAGATGAAGAAGAAGCGGAGAAGCTCTATCAAGAAGGAGAGGAAATCAAGCGCAAGACTAAGGTTGGTCTTCTTGGTTTTCCTCTTGTCTATTTTCATAAAAGAAAGCGAAAGTAGACTTTACTTGTTTGTTTCTAAGATAGCCACCCATCTTAGTGGGAATAGCAGCATCTGAGTGGACACTATTCCCGGTAACACCTCTTGCCCTTGTCCTGTACCTGTGTAGTCGATGCCGGAAGCGAGGCCCCTTCCACCCTGGGTGGAGATAACACTCGCTTTGCTGCTGCAAACAAGTGCCTACTGCCTCTCTGATATATAACGAATACTGGCATAGTAGTGGTCTCATGGAACTCATACTGATGAGAAGGGCCACCTATCTCATGCTCTGCCTCTGATAATACCTGTGAAGTGCTGAATAGGTCACGGGAGATGAAGTCCTCCCAAGTAATGCCCTGCAATCCCAACTGATGATCCACCAAAATCCGGATAAGAGCGAAGTGATAAACACTGTTAAGTTGCTACTGAGGGGTCTTATGATACATGAAGGTGTTCATCCTCTTTATGTTCCTGCAAATGAAAAATGGGAGGTTCATCATCCGCACCCTGGTAAAGTGCATGAGCAACCTGATTTGATAGGCATATAGACGAGAGAACTTCCCCTCACAGCTGAAGTACTTCATAATCAATTTCATGAGTGAAGCATACTCATCTTTCAATATTTGAATGGAAAGACTCTTGTGAGCTACCTCAAGAATCTGGCCTTAATGTAAGGCTCATAGTGTTGCCTATCCACCTTCTTTTTCTTGTGCCACTGTTCTCCAACATTCGGTATGTCGATTTCCACTGATATAGTTTCGGGTGTCAATGTGAAGGTGACCCCGGCCAAGATAGACTGACCTCCATGTAGGTGAAGCACAAAAAGACGGGCCAAATCATGATGAACTCTAACATTAGCCACCCTTTGACAAAATTCAAAACATGATAGATGCTGGAAACATGACATGGAAAGAGGGCGAGCCTGCAATTTAGTGAGGGTAGTTGGCTCATCCCTAACATGTTTGCCACTCTTGTGATGTCTCCTAGGAACCTGTTCTTCCGAGGATGAATCACTTTGTGTTTGCATCTCATACTCTGATGAATGCTTAGATTCCATGCTTGCTGAGTGTACTGTACTTGGGCTGCCCTTTGATGATGGTGTGAAACTAGGTGTTGTTGTGATATCTGCCACCAAGGGGGACAATGAAAAAAAGGGAGTATTAGGAGGGGAGTAATATGATGGGAATAGGGGTTATGGGGAGAACTTTGTTTAGGGATATGTAGGGGGTTTGGGTATTTGATAAGGTAGGGTTTTGGGGTTTTTATAAGGTAGGGTTTTGGGGTTTTGATAAGGTAGGGTTTTGGGGTGTTATGTTGACAAATAAGAGGAGGGGATAGGGAATAGGGTTTGGTAGTATTTTAGGGTAGGGATAATAGGAAAAATGAGAAAGGGGGGATAGGGAAAAATGGAAAGCAAGGGAAAAATGAGGGGTGGAAATGGAACCTTGGCATCAACACCACAATTATGTAACCCTAGCAACAATGGCTTTTGGTGTTTTCTTGTGGTTGGTTTTATGAGTTTTTTTCCAATTATACATAGCCATGAACCACCATAACATTCATAAAATTTGATGAACAAGCCATGATATAGAGCCTACCTATTGATTTGAGGGGTTTCACAAGCAACTTGAGGCAATTTGGCACGATTTCGGGCCTTTGTGGGTGTGCGCCGCGCGCCAAACCCAGTGCTCCACGCCCGTAGAAAATTTGTACTATGGGGTGGCTCTGTGTGCGCCGCGCTCTGTGTGTGCACCACGCCCCTCTGTGTGTGTGCCGCACTCTGGAAAATGACTCCCACTCACTCTTAAACACACACTTAGCTCTCCTAATCTCTTTGCAATGTTTCTCTATGACCTTGATTTGCACAATGACCTTGTTTGCTTGTGGAAACCTCTATTTAAATATTTTGAAGTCATGGGTTTAATTTTTTCTTCTCCAAAAACCCACTTTGCTAATTTTTCATTTTGGCTTTTTTCACTAACTTAAAGCAACATTGAACTTCACTTTTCTCTTTGAAATTTTAACTCAAATGATGAAATTTTCGGCACTCTTTGAAGGGATTGCATGATAGGGCATTTGGCCATGGAAACCATGACTACACCTGAAGAAATCAACTGACGACTTTTTTGAAAATTTTATCACAAATGACACTGTTTGACTTGTCTTGAAAATAGAGTTTTGAAGAACAGACGAAGTCTATCAACATGACGATGAAACTCTCTGAATCATAACTTTGTAAGGGCCTCACTCTGGCCTGCATGGCTTTGGTTGAAGACCAAATTGATTAATCCCTAGACCTAATGATCGAAAATGACTTTTGTCCATTAAAGGACTAGACCTTGACTATCATGGACTTTAGTGATCATTGACAAAAGACCTAAGCCAGTAGGAGCCAGACATGAGGGGAAATGACTAGCATGACCTTCTCCGTCAGATTATGGCATGCCCCTAGCAAAATGCAGCTGGGTAAATGGAGCGGGACCCCTAAAAATGAAATGCATAAAGAGTTTTGATCTCTGATGGAGGACTGACAAGATCGACTCTAACATTGGCTCCAATGGGGGATGGTAGCTCCTTGGAGGTGCCAAGGGCAGTAGATCTCTGGAAGAGCTAGACAGTGCCTTCATCCATTGGTCTATGGAGTCATTATTTCGACAAACAACATAAGACTCTGACTCATTTATGAAACTAAAATGACCAAAAACTGACTTAAACTTGACATTGAAATGACTTGAAGACTAACTTGACAAACTCTAACCAAACTGAAATAAAAATGGTATTTACAATGGCAGTGGAAGCAGCGTTAATAACTCAGAAATGGTACCGCTTGAGCAGCCGACCATTGATCGGCCCTCCTGGATAATCTTCCCCTTTCATTTCCTTCAGAAGAAAGGCATTCTGACCTCGATATGCTACAATTTTAAAGGGACCTTTCCAGAGGTTCTCGAACTTACTGTGCTTACCTTTTTCCTCATTTCTTGCATCCCACTTCAGCACCACATCATCCAACTAAAATTTGTCCGCCTTTGCTTTTATGTCATAAATTTTCTTAATCTTCTCCTGCAATTTGGATGTGTTCTTGAAAACTTCTTCTTTGGTCTGCTACAAGTGGACCATTTGATTCAACCTTCTCTGCATGGGATCTTCTTCACTTTCAGCCTCCTGAAGAAGTTTGACTACCGGGGTAGCGAGAGAGGTAGGAAATACTGTATCAACTCCATAAACAAGCTCAAATGGTGACGTACCAATGGATTTCTTCTGACTGACCCGATCTGCCCAAAGTGCATTGACCAACCTCTTATGCCAGCTCTTCTTATTTATTTCCAACAGCTTCTTGATGATGTTGACCAATGATTTGTTCGAAGACTCTGCCAATCCATTGCCTTGCGAATGATAGGCAATTGAGTGACCCAAAATGATGTGATATTTATGACAAAACTCTACCATCATTTTTGATTTGAAAGCTACTGCATTATCAGTGATTAACTTATTTGGGCAACCAAAGCAAGACAAGATGTTATTTTCAAGGAATGAAATCATTACCGCATCAGTAGCTTGTCTGGTGGGAATTTCCTCAATCCATTTCATGAAATAATCTGTCACTGTGAGGATCCATCTGTGCTGATTGGAAGAAGCGGGATGAATTTCACCAATGAAATCCAATCCCCATTGCTGGAAAGGGGCACTCACCTCTATAGCATTAAGTGGTAAAGGCTGTAACTTCTGTTGTCCTTCGAAAATCTGACACTTCTGACAATGCTTGACCATCTTATATACATCAGCGAACAATGTCAGCTAATAGTACCCTGCTCTCAGAATTTTATTTGCTGTTGATTTCCAAAAAAGGTGACCACCACAGTCTCCTTGGTGGCAGTCCTCCATGACCTTGTTTGCTTCCTTTTCCACCAAACAATTTAACAGAATGCCACCGGGATCTTTCCAATATAGTGCAGCATTTAGAATGCAAAACTTGGCAGCCTTCAACTTGAGTGTTCTCGCTTTGTTTCTAGTCATGTCGGGCGGTGCTGACAAATTTTTAAGCACATATATGATATCTGAATACCATCGGGAAAGAGCAAACATTTAAGATAGCTGAATTGATGATCCTTCCTCATTCTCATCGAACATAGCAGCGATCAGATTTATGTCCAAGGTGTGCAAGTTTGATTTAGCCATTAACTTCACCAATCCCTGTCCTTTAACCATCTTTGTGGGCTTTATTTCCACATCATATTCCAGCAAGGCTGCAATCCATTTTCCTCGTCTTCCTTCCATATCGGTTTGTACTAAAACATCTTTGACAGTAGCGTTAGGAACATAGGCCAAAATATGAGAATGTAGAATATATACCCGGAAATCTTTCAACGCTTTCACAAGTGCAAGGGCTTGCTTCTCAATGATGTTGTATTTTAAGGCTACATGTCTTATAGCTCTGCTGAATAATGCAATGGGTCTTTCATGATCATCTCTTTTCTGCAATAACACAGCTACCATAGTGTGCTCCGAAGCAAATGAGAACAATATAAAATCTTGAGTGTAGTCCGGGCTAACTAGAACTGGAGCTGAGGAAAGAGCCAATTTGGCCAAATTGAAAGATTTTACAGCCTCCTCCATCCATTTCACTTGGTTGTCCTTCTTAAGCATGTTTTTCATCTCTTTTAGGTGTTCAGTGAGATTAGGTACAAAGTGGCGTAGAAAATTCATTTTACCATTGAAAGATTGTATCTCTTTCTTATTCCGGGGCAGATCGATTTGCTGAATTGCTTGCACACGTGCTGGGTCAATACGAATGCCATCTTTTGATATAATGTGCCCGAGTAGTTTGCCTTCCTCCATGGCGAACAAGCTTTTCTTCGAATTCAGTGACAAGCCATATTTTATCCACTTTTGGAAGATAGTTTTTAGATGGTACATGTGCTCTTCATCAGATTTGGAAAACACTATCAAATCATCCAGGTACACCACCAAAAAGACATCCTTCTCATTTGCAAAAGTCAAGTCCATTGCCCGCTGAAATGTGGCACCTGCGTTCTTCAAACTGAAAGGCATTTTAGCGTAATGAAAGGTTCCCCATGGAGTGGTGAATGCTGTCTTGTCTCGGTCATCTTCATGGACAGAAACTTGGTTATATTCGGAATAACCATCAAGTAGTGACAGACGAGATGCTCCCACTACTCATTGAAGTATATGGTCCATTTTGGGCAGTGGATAGTTGTCTTTCAACGAAACTTTATTGAGATTTCTAAAATCAATGCATAAGCAAATCTCACCTGTCTTCTTTCGTACGGGCACCAAATTAGAGATCTAATCTGAAAATTTGATGGGAACAATAATCCCTGATTTGTACAACCTGTTTATCTCATTTTTAATAGATGGCAGCAGCTTTGGATTTAGCCTTCTCAATTTCTGTCTGAATGGTTTTTGATTGGGCTTAATGGGTATAGTGTGCTGAATTATGTTGGTATCATATGTCTTTAAGTCAGAATAGTCCCAAGAAAACATATCTGCAAATGAAGACAACAAACTGATATATTTGCCCTTGATCTTTGGTGGCAATGCTTTGGACAATTTTACCAATTTAGGATTAGCAGCTGTTCCGATATTGACCTCTTCCACACCCTTCTTTGTTGGCTGCAATGTTTTCTTGTGGGCTACATCATCTTGATCAAAGAATTCTTCTAAAGGTATCAAGCCTTTAGGAATAACGTTATTCTTCAGCTGCAACATGTCCATTTCATTGATCTGCACCTCATATGTACCATTACCTTTACCATCGTCATTTTCTACATCGATTGAGGTCTCTTTGGACTTGCCTTTGTTTTGCAGAAAATCATCAATCTCCTCATCATCTTGGAAAACTTGCCAATATCTCTGATTGTCCGGAACGGTTGGACGATGCTTGACATGCAATTCAAATTTATTGTTGGAGTTCATTGGGATCTTCAAACTACTTTTTGCCTTAGCAAGGGCATCAACAATGCTATTTTGTATACGAGGCACACATGTCAAGGCGTATTCTAAAAATAATTTTAGGATGTCTAGAACTGCATTACGGTAAGCCCGCATCCTAGGATGCTTTGCTTGATATTTGCCTCTGACCTGCTTGATCACCAATTCGGAGTCGCCATATATTGAAATCCTCTTAGCATTCAGCTTTCTTAGAATCTTTAGGCCAGTAATCAAAGCTTCATACTCAGCTTCATTATTTGAACAATCAAAAGCCAACTTGTAAGAGCATACCCGCACGTTACTAGGGACTTTGTTCGCAACGGAGAAAGGACTGCGTACCCAAATTCCAATTCTAGCGCCATCATTTCCCACTACTCCATTGAAATCCATGGTCCACAAACCTTCTTCCTCCTCTTGCAAGTGTTGGAAATCTGTTTGTTGTGCCTTGTCTGCTTGTTGTCCATTACTTTCAACTGATTGCCCAACGGTGTTCTACTGTTCTTGTCCTTCTTTCTTTAAAACTCCTCTAAAATTTTCTGTTATTTCCGAAATATAATCTGCTTCTACTAGCTAACTATCAATATCATTGAAACTATCAGAATACAAAACAAAAGACTCTAAATCTGTATGTACATAATTAATCAGATGATTTATTGGTTTCTCCTTGCTTGTGATCATGTATTTCATTTTTTGTTCCCGGTACAATTTCCTCATTTGGCCAAACACAGGAATCGTCGCATAGGAGAAATCAAGCCGTAGTGTCCCTTTCAATTTCACTACCCAAGACCTGGAAAGAAGCATGCCAAACTTGGGAGGAATATCTACTACAACAACATCCATCAAAACATTCTTCATTGGGAGCTGATCCAGACTCATAACCAAGTCTTTGATGAGTCCTATACATCTTACTCTGCTGGAATCAAACGAATAGAGATCATGGTATTGTCAGGTGATGTCCAAACCCAGTTTATCCATGATAGCCTTTGGCATGAGATTGTGAGAAGCTCTGGAACCGAACATGGCGTTATGTAACACAAAATCATGTAATCTTAAACTAATATAAAAGGGCGGCACATCACTATCAGAAGACTCACCATTCGATGTTGGCCCAAAAATCATTTCAGGTTGATCATCTTCGACATTCACCATGTCAAACATTGGGTCCAAATTCAACATTTTAGATACTTTCCCTCTATAATTGCTATTCCTCATTATTTCAGTCAAGGGGATGGATACCTTTAATTTAGAAATCTCATTCTCTAAATTAAAAGGGGGAATCTTTTCTACCTCTTTGACTGGGATTTCTTTCCTTTCCTTTCCTTTCGATGCAACTGGCTGATTTGATTATTCTGCTGATGGTGATTTGCTGCTCTCTGGACCAACCGCCTCAACATCCTTCCTTTTCTGAATTGGTTTGACCGGCACATCTATGTCTCTAAGTGAATATCGATGCTGCTGTGCGGACAGATCATTCATATAGCCTCTTTGGTACTCACCTGATTCTTCCTCCAAGACGGTGTCATTTGCTAGAATGAAATCTACATCTTTGTGTATAACCGAACTTTCTGCATACTCCTCATCCTTAGTGAGATAAATAGGCAAACCATCAGGAGTAAAGAGGTGGTTTTCTTCACCTATTATATTCCCATCCTCATCTGACTCTGGTCCATGCACAAAATTTTGCTGCAAAGTTTTCTGTACTGGCTATTGTGTTGTCTTCTCTTGGGCTCGTTGATCTCTCTGTCTTATTCTATATTGTGGTTGTTGCTGACCACGAAAGTTAGGATTTCTAACTTGTGGCTCTGGTTTGTCAAGTTTCACCCATTCAAGCATCTACTCTACCTTCCAAAGTAGTTGATCTACTAAGGAAGATTCTTCCTTTACGGTGACCTTCTTTTCTGCTTTTGCTCCAGCCCTCTTGGTCAGCAAATTTGCTTCAACGCTGACCGCTATCTTCTGCATGTCTTCCATTGTGGTCGATTCTCTTTCTCTTAATTGATAAGCCATGTCATCATCAAAACCATCTGGGAACTTCACCATGGCTAGTCCCACAGGTGGACTTAAATGATCTAGAATTTCATTATAAACTGAATTGAATCTAATGCAATAGTCTTGGACCGACTCACCAGTGTTTCTTTTGATTTGCTCATATTCAGCGAGAATTTGAAGAGGATTCTTTTTAACTTCCCATCGGTTTAAAAATTGTCTTTGTAGGTCGGCCAAGGTAGCGATACGTGCAGCCGGCAAACCTCTGAACCATTTCCTCACTTCACCTGCAAATGTTTGTACAAAGAGTCTCATTGCCACATTCTTTGCATCGATCTCATGAAGTTCATAGAAATCCGCCATTCTATCCACATGTTTCTGAGCAATAATGATGTTAGGAGTGCCATCAAAAAATGGAATTTTGCTTTGGTAATCTGCGGGCATATTATCTAAAACTTGAGGCAGAACAAGGGGTGCAAAACGGGCAGCCATCACTCTGGGTGGACTTGGCCTTGGAGGTGTTGGAGGAGTGTGCACAGTTTGTAAGGGGCTAGCAATTAGAGTTTGCAGCTGATCTATAATGTAGTTATCAATTGACCGGTTAGCCCTTTCTATCTCCAAGTCTACAAGAAACTGTGGATTGCGGACAGTAGAGTCAACCGCCCTTTCAGATTTGGTTTCGAACAACGATAGTTCAAATTGCTCATCAAACTCTAGCTCTTCAAGATACTCAAAAATGTCCGGGCATGAATGGGATTTAAACACGGGAAATATAGAGCTTTCTTGATGAGGAATTCTTGAAATCAAATTGGGATTTTCGTAGATGTTTGGAGGATCTGGATCTGGATTAGCTCTGGTATATCTTCTAGAAGCCAGCGTGCTATTCAGAAAAATCAAAGGACACAACCAACTTACTCAGCCTATCCAATCCTAAAATTATCAACCGAAAGCTTAGGATTATTGAGAAGTAAGGGGATTTCTTTCGCTCCCCAGCGGATTCGCCACTATGTTAGCACCCAAATCCACCTTAGGCTGAAGGAAGGCAAAATTCAGGGTAACCACAAACCACGCTCAGTCTGGTAGCTATCCCTACCAGAACAGGAGAGGGCTCTCTCCGTGTCACGCTCAGTGAATAAACAATTGATAAGGTCTAAGATGACTTACAGTGAAATATTGATCTTAGGCTAGTAAGTAATTATGGATACAAGAAACAATTTTTTATGAATGACTGAGTTTCTGGGATGGTATGGGACTAACGGACAGCAATGAGCAGAGAATTTAATACAAAGGCACAGATTACTTCGTGAGGCAAGACAAGAAAAAAGTCTAGCAATAAAATTTGAAGTAAAGGCAGAATGGAAAGATTGTTTAGGACGGTGAAAAGGGCATGGACACATGAATCCTTTTCAACAGAATAAAAATACACAGCGTGAAACTTTCCCACAGGCAAAGCAATAAAATTTGAATTCTACCTTATCTAACTTAGAAAATTTCACTGGAAATGAATATGAAATGAACTGTGAAACATAATGAAATACATATGAAACATAAGAGACACATTTGCTACACTCACCACCACATGAATCCCATGAAAAAGAGTCGTTGCCTTTCATTAATCCTCTATCAAAATATACAATGAAGAAACAGAGTTTCTTTCCCACGGTCTCCCAGAAATGGCAATCCAACCAACCCTTTGCAAATAGTTTGCATACAATAAATAGACCATGCTATGAGGAGATAGAACGACCAAGAGTTGGGGAGTTTCTCAAATCATTACAAAATGGAGATGGAAAGCCAACCATTAGCTACAGGTGCAGCGTTACAAAAGTGAAAAATGGCTTGGGTGACCGTTTTCCTTCCTTTGCCATTTGGATAGAAGCCATATTCTTTAAAATTTGCCTTAGTTGCCGAAAAAAGTGAAGTGTAGATGAGCGATCCCACTAGGAGAAAGTCGCGAATCAAAATTTCGCAAAACGGAGGTGAATTTGGCCCTTTTCTCTATATGCGTCGTGCCCAATTCTATATGTGTTGTGCCACTTTGGAGGCTGTTTTGAGGTACCTGCAGGAATCCAAAATGTGCCCAAGTGGAATTTCTAAATTTGGTGCTCATTTTCCCCTCCAAATCTTCATTCTCCCAAGATTGCTTCCTATGTGTCAAAATAGGGGCAGAGAGGTCATTTTTTGGGTGTTTTTGACCTCCTGGAGACTCAAATCATGCCCAAATTTATTTTCCAAGCACCAGTAGTCGTGATTTTTCATATTGAATCCAAAAATGCAAGCCATTTGTCATTTGGGGCTCCCAATCCTAAGCGGGGAGAAAAAACCTGTGTTGTGACCAAAAATTTGCCATGTGACCAAAATTGTCCCAAATTTCTTGAAATTTGGGATGGAGGTTCTCTAATAGGCACTATGCAGGGCCACAGAAGCTTCAACCAATATTCAAAGTCGACCTTGCTCTTTTTCCTCTTTTGTCTCTTTGTCTCTCTGCTCAATTTTGCCTTCAAGCTCCTTATCCGATCCTTTGAACTCATGTTCTGTGCCCTCTAATGATAAACCATCCTCCTCAGTATGGTTTTGTCTCTGTTAGCCTTCTCCAGCAGTCTCTCAAGGTGGATGTTGATCCACTCGAGCCAAGACTCACAGTCAGTGTTAATCTCTTGCTCCAAGGTAGTGAGCTCGATCCTCCTTTGTTGGGAAGCTTGTCGACACTCACGGATGCTTTGCAGCTCCATGATCTCATGTTGGTCCTCAAGCAGTTTGTTCCTCTGCTCCAAATACCTGATGATCCATTTGGCCCTCTCCAAATTGAGTGACAAGTCCTGGATCTTTGTTTTCTGCTCCTGGATGATCATCCTAAGTTTGGCACTCTCCACATCTGCATCATCATCCTGAATGAGGATGAAGTCGGCCTCCTGTTCACCTGATGGCCCCTCGTCATGCATGGGCCTCTTGCCCTTGTCCTGTGCCTATGTAGTCGATGCCGGAAGCAAGCCCCCTTCCACCCCAGGTGGAGATAACACTCGCTTTGCTGCTGATAAACATTGTTAAGTTGCTGCTGAGGGGTCTTATGCTGCATGAAGGTGTTCATCCTCTCTATGTTCCTGCAAAAGAAAAATGGGAGGTTCATCATCCACACCATAGTAAAGTGCATGAGCAACCTAATGTGATAGGCATATAGACGAGAGAACCTCCCCTCACAGCTTAAGTACTTCATGATCAATTTCATGAGTGGAGCATACTCATCTTTCAATATCTGAATGGAAAGACTCTTGTGAGCTACCTCAAGAATCTGGCCTTAATGTAAGGCTCATAGTGTTGCCTATCCACCTTCTTTTTATTGTGCCACTGTTCTCCAACATTTGGTATGCCGGTTGCCACTGATATAGTTCCGGGTGTCAATGTGAAGGTGACCCCGGCCAAGATAGATTGACCTCCATGTAGGTGAAGCAAAAAAATATGGGCCAACTCATGATGAACTCTAACATTAGCCAACCTTTGACAAAATTTAAAACATGATAGATGCTGGAAACATGACATGGCAAGAGGGCAAGCCTACAATTCAGTGAGGGTAGTTGGTTCATCCCTAACATGTTTGCAACTCTTGTGATGTCTCCTAGGAGCCTGTTCTTCTGAGGATGAATCACTTTGTGTCTCCATCTCATACTCTGATGAATGCTCAAATGCCATGCTTACTGAGTGTATTGTACTTGGGCTACCCTTTGATGATGGTGTGAAACTAGGTGTTGTTGTGATATCTGCCACCAAGGGGGACATGAAAAAAAAGGGAGTATTCAGAGGGGAGTAATATGATGGGAATAGGGTTTATGGGGAGAAGTTTATTTAGGGATATGTAGGGGGTTTGGGTATTTGATAAGGTAGGGTTTTGGGGTTTTGATAAGGTAAGGTTTTGGGGTGTTATGTCGACAAGTAAGAGGAGGGGATAGGGAATAGGGTTTGGTAGTGTTTTAGGGTAGGGATAATAGGAAAAATGAGAAAGGGGGGATAGGGAAAAACGGAAAGCAAGGGAAAAATGAGGGGTGGAAATGGAACCTTGGCATCAACACCACAGTTATGCAACCCTAGCAACAATGGATTTTGGTGTTTTCTTATGGTTGGTTTTATGAGTTTTTTTGCAATTATACATAGCCATGAACCACCATAACATTCATAAAATTTGATCAACAAGCCATGATATAGAGCCTACCTATTGATCTGAGGGGTTTCACAAGCAACTTGAGGCAATTTGGCACGATTTCGGGCCTTTGTGGGTGTGCACCATGCGCCAAACCCAGTGCGCCGCGCTCGGTGTGTGCGCCGCGCCCGTAGAAAATTTGCATAGTGGGGTGGCTCTGTGTGTGCACTGCGCCCCTCTATGTGTGCGTCGTGCTCTATAAAACGACTCCCACTCACTCTTAAACACGCACTTGGCTCTCCTAATCACTTTGCAACGTTTCTCTATGACCTTGATTTGCACAATGACCTTGTTTGCTTGTGGAAACCTCTATTTAAAGATTTTGAAGTCATGGGTTTAATTTTTCCTTCTCCAAAAATCCACTTTGCTAATGTTTCATTTTGGATTTTTTAACTGACTTAAAGCAACACTGAATTTCACTTTTCCCTTTGAAATTTTAACTCAAATGATGAAATTTTCGGCACTCTTTCCAGGGATTGCATGACAAGGCATTTGGCCATGGAAACCTTGACTGCACCTGAAGAAATCAACTGATGGCTTTTTTGAAAATTTTATCACAAATGACACTGTTTGACTTTTCTTCAAAACAAAGTTTTGAAGAACAGTCGAAGTCTATCAACATGACGATGAAACTCTTTGAATCATAACTTTGTAAGGGCCTCACTCTTGCCTGCATGGCTTTGGTTGAAGACGAAATTGATTAATCCCTAGACCTAATGATCGAAAATGACTTCTGCCCATTAAAGGACCAGACCTTGATTGTCATGGACTTTAGTGATCATTAACAAAAGACCTAAGCCAACAGGACCTAGACATGAGGGGAAATGACTAGCATGACCTTCTCCGTCAGATTATGGCATGCCCCTAGCGAAATGCAGTTGGGTAAATGGAGCGGAACCCCTAAAAATGAATGCATAAAGAGTTTTGATCTCTGGCGAAGGACTGACAAGACCGACTCTAACACCAGCCTTCTCCTCCTTGACCTCATATGAGGTCAATAAATGTTGATCATGCAGTAGTTGAACATCCATCATCTTCTACTGCAAACTAGGCTGGCACTGCGTCCTTTTTATTGGGTATTTGATTGCACTTAGTTGACTTTATATAGTTATTTGACTTGTATATATATATATATATATATATATAGTGCTCTTTTTGTTCATGTTTATGTACTTAATTTATATGTTGTGTTGATGTGTATATTGTTATGTCATGTTAGATATGTTCATTTAATGTGCTTGCAGATACATGTGTATGTGATAACATTTATTTGACATGAGATTTATATTAATTTTAGGATGTGTATGGTGATGATGTTAGATTAAAATGTTTGTGTTTTGTTAAATGTGATCACGATGATGATGCCGTGTTAGATTATTAGATTTGTGTTCTAGCTATTGACGTTTATATGTATTAGAGGTGTATATAATTAGATGATGGTAGTGAATACGAATGTATATTTTAGATGATGTTTATGGTTGTTAGATGATTATCAACACTATGTTTATTTTTATCAAAATAATATTTATTATAGATTATGT
>APFE031645156.1:0-22236 GCA_000404065.3 Pinus taeda
ATGCTACCTAAAACCACGTGTTTAGACTTGTCCATGTAAGAAAAATCTATCCCTTTAGACTTGTCCATGTAACAAAAGTCTATCCCTTTTAAAAAAGTGATGCATTTGAGAAACTTTCGAAGAACTGCCAAAAAAAAAAAACAACAACAACATATATATGAATGATATATAAGGTTCAATGTCATCCTTTATCATGATTTCAATAACCAAAGGAGTTGCCTCTAATTTTCCCTTTTGGATCCCATAACTATGCTAACCTAACTCATCTTTTTGGTGGTTATTATAAATTTTTGAAACAATGTTTTTTAGTAGTTTGATTTCTAAAGTAGATAGAGGTATAAATATTTTAGTTTTTTTTTTTTTTCAATATAAAATGTTTTAGAATAAAACACATGTTCTTAGCCATCAATTCCACCTAATTTATACTGGTGGTTGAAAACATTGAATATGAATATGTCTAGTATATTGACATTAAAAAGGGTTTTAGAATTACAGGTAATGTAAAGACGTTGGAAACAAAAATATTGTCTTAAATTGAATATAAATGATCGGTAAAAAAACATAATGTTTTATACCTATACTGAGCTAAGGGGCTAAAACTCTAAATAGAATTCATTATCATCCAATGCATATCACAACTATTAGTGAAATAAAACATGGTGAGAAACATGTACTTAAGAGTATATACGCCTACTACCAAAATATTACTCAACTTGCCACCTTAATTCCTATATATAATATATATCTTCATATTCAACATGTAACTTTTGATATGAATATTAAGTAATAAATAAATCAACTAAGTAGATAATTGGTTCACCTACTTCAATCAGAATTCATAGAACTTGACTTATAACTCTTGGGATTAAAACCCATGTATTGGCTTGAAATGTTATCTATAACCTTGAAATTGAAATGTAATATAACATGACAAGGGAAAAGATATAATATACCTACTAAACTTGCATGCAAAAGATGAAAATTGAATGTGTATCATACACCCACACAACAAATAAAATCTAAATATATCTACTACTCGTGAATGCAAGGTTGTTTTCTAAATGAGTGTTCGATATTTAACACGGTCGACTTTAACTATATATATATATATATGAAAGTTGTAAATATATACATTTCGGTTTCTGGAATTGAAGAAACACTATGAGAAAACTCTCGTTTGCATATAAATTCAAATTATTTGTGTGATTGTATGTAAATTAATTTTGGTTTGTTAAGGTAGAAGTGAATTGTGGGAAAACATATCTATCGTATGGTTTTAAGGCATGTTATCTATTTTTCTATTTATCCATTCTATTTCTTTAAGGAATTTTATCTATTTGTATATTAGATTGACGTTGTGTATCACTAGCTTAATTTTTTGTAATGGGTGAGGAAGTTTTGATGGGTTATAATAAAAAAATCTCTGGTAAGAAATAAAGGTTAGGAAAAAGTTGTAGTAAAATAGAATATTAAATTAGAGTATTTGAGAACATGGTATAATGTGTATGAAAAACAAATTATTGTAAAATTGATTGAAAATTATTTACAATTAGTGTTCATTTTTTTTTAATGTTATTTGGCAATACCATTTACTTTTTTATGTATTCAAAGATTACCGCAACTCTTTAATTTATAACAAGTTATGTTGCAAAATATTTTAGCAACTATAATGATATATATTAGATTTTTATTAACTAGTAATTAAAGATATATTTGGAAGTTCAATCATTTGTTTGATGGAGTGGCTTGATAGAAAGTGCTATTGTGTTAATAATATTTGAGATTTATCCGTTGCTTTGAGTCTAACTTTTTATGAAAGATTGATGTCATGATGTTGATACCCATATGTTTATGATCTAATAGATCTATTGTTGCATGACTCTAGTAGAGACAAGTTTCTTAAATGAATGAAGATGAATGATGTAGATCCCCAGTCAGAGGGAGAATCTGTTCTCAAGATTCTTACCTTTATTACTATTTGTATTCTGTGTTGTTTAGGTATGATTTATGTGCATTTGATAGTATTGATTTGTAGCATAGTCTTATATTTGAAGCCTGTATAGAAATTAGGGTTTTTGATCTAAACATAGTCACATATCTAGGAAATATCATCCCTTGATGCACGCATGCTTACGCCTAGACATTGTCAAGGCAGCTAAAGTCACTTTCATGCTAACCTAAAGGGAGTGCCTAGAGGTTTGATTGTTGTTGACCATCATCTGAAGCTTTTCGAAGTTGTCTGAACTATGAACCATGATGTCCTTGACATATTCTACCATTGTTAACAGATTTATGAAGATGTGGAGTTAAGTTGTTGATCATATAATGAAGTATTGCACATGAAATTGGATGGTCACCTGGAAAATATCAATACCACAAATGTATTGTAGATAACAGCTAGATCTACTAGCAGGAAAAGCTTGAATGTTTTCCATAACATGAACATGTAGATTGAACTTATGTTTGCAGGTGGCTGAGACATACATATAGATTGTCACTATGTTTGTCCTATAAGAGGTTTGCATGATTTGGCATTACTGGTATATATGAAAAGTGTTTGGTCATTATGCTTGACAATAAATTTGAATTGAGGATTGAGATGTGCTTTGACTACAGATCTCTCTACAATAGAAATTTGGACTTGACCTAATGTCTAGTGATATGATTTTACAATTGTTGATTTCTCTTGATATCAATACTATGTGGCCATGATGACTTATGTGGAAATTGGCCACCTTATACTTAGCACAATGGTTGAAATAATGATAGCTGTGACAACATGAAAATGGAACCTACCTGATTCATCCTTGATGTATGCATTTTCACCTAGTGATAGGATGACTTGTATTATGATTATGAGAATGAGTTAGTCAAGTTCAAATTGATAATGCACAACTTGTTGGGATATGAGCTCCACCTATCTCCTCATTGAAAGTATTAATACTATGATAATGATGACTTTGATAATGGTCATCATCTGGCTTCTAAACTCTGGTGAGTCGATTTTGTTGTTGATGGTACAACATTGAGCAATGTAAGGATGATTATGTTGGCTTAGCAAGGCATTACGCTTAGAGCATTGCAATTTAGATATGTCTAGATTTGACAGTTATTTGATGAAGTCAAGATCACGAGTTCCAAGGTACGGCTTTGATATTGATTATGGTTTTGGTTTTATATCCCAATGATCTACTTGTGATAGTTAATGAGTCTTTCATGATCTAAATCAGATGGAGATGGATTATAAAGCTTGAAATAATGTATCATGGCATGATGAATTGATTTCTGGAATTTGGGAAAGAAATTCCATATTGCAAGGCGAATGGAAAATGTTTTTGAATGATGAAAATGAAAATTCTTGTATATTTTGAATTGAAGTTCAGGATGTTGTTGAACTTGACATGGATTCCAATGGTTGAAGAATTGATCTTGCATTTTGAACATCCGTTTGTATATGTATGATGTGCATAGAACCTTAATGATTTCATGAGTGAGTTGTTTCACTCACATAGAGTTTCCATTGAGCATGCTTTGAAATATCTGCGTGAGGTGTTCTATTTTGAGAATGAGATATTTCTCCTATGATATGTATCTACATAGATGTATTTATGATATTTGAGATTATTGTCAATACACATATTTGGATGCTGCTTTAGTATGTGATCTACCATGATATCTTGGATGAGGGGTCCATAGCATGACCGAGGTTGATCATGATGTTGCTAGCATGGCTAGCTATGAGGCAAGATATAGAAGCTCCTTAGAAAGTTGTTTGAGCATGATCTGGATATGACATGGATATAATGTGATGATCTAATTAGAAGTAAGTCCCATATTTATAGTTGGGACCAAGATACTCTCATATATTGAGACAGTGCAGTTGTTCAAAACAATTTAAGGCTTGTGGTTGGTACCCCGTTGAGAGGGAGGATGATTATGGTATCCTTTTTTTATTCATATGATTATATATGATCTGACATGATATTTGATTTGATATTTTGTATGAACAGGAAACAATTGTTATTGAGACAAGATGATGATGAGAGCAACATTGATGGAGGACATTGAGAAAACTCTTCCTACCCTATTTGAGCTCCCAGGGTGAGGAATTGAGATAGAGAGCTCCTGGAGCTCAGGGAACTTTGGACAATAGGGTGTTACCCTATATGTTACCCATGGTTGAAGAATGTTGCTCCCCTATCTTCATAGGGTTGGAGAATGTTGCTCCCTTCTTGGTCTTTGCAGAGTATACCCTAGTTGGCATCATACCCTCAAGAAGGCCAGCTTGTTGGGAATACTGCTCCTCGTTTTGGCCAACGAATTGAGAGTGTACTTGGGGTGTACAACCCAAGTCGATTATGATGTACGTGTTCTACCACATGACTATTTAGGGTCATCGATGGGAAGATTAGTAGGAAATAGGATGTGTTGAGATAACCGAATATGATTCTGGGTTGAGGGAAATATCCTCGATGAAATTCCAGGGTCAAGGGTGTACTCTCCTATGTGATGAGTTATCCTATTACTTGGTATGGTTGGAAGCCATTGCTCCTCGATGTGGTTCTAGGTTGAGACATGCTCCTTGATGGAATGCTCTTCGATGACGATTAATGATGATATTTTGGGTAGCAGCCCACCGACAAAGATTCTAGATAGAAACCTAATTGCATAAAGGATGGTAGCTTAAGTTCCCCTTCGGGAACAAATTCTTCTTCTTCTAGATCTGAGAATGTTAAGCATATGAGCAAGACCAATCAAATGATAAGCAAGAATAGGCGAAGGATAGATCAAGATGTACAATTACGATTTGTGATGATAAGACACTTGATATGGAAATGGCATGACAACTACATGACAAATATAATCCGAGATGATATGTGATGACACTTGAAGATTCCATAATGACATATTGTTCGATGGATAGATATTGGTAGGTGGAATTCTCTTGATTGAGAGGTAGTGGTAATTTTTGTAACTGGGGTAAAATTCCACCTTGTACAAATAAAATTACTGATATAATTATTTCATTAGATTCCTCTTTTCGAGAGGACTAAAACCAACCAAAGTTGAGTGATGAATTATTTTATTCATACATGTATTATGGAATGGGTTATCCCTAACCACATGAGTAACTGCTTGGGTCAGTATTAACCCTAAGTGAACCCTCAAGGAAGCCTATAAATAGAAGAGACCTCAAGATCATTTGGACATATCTTCTCTTCTCTTTTCTCTTGGTTCGCATAGGTTCGACGGAAGGAGTTCACTCAAGGGTCAAAAATCATAGGCGAAAGGTTCTCTCTAGGTTAGGGTCTTCTAGATCTCGGTCGTTGGCATAGAACAGGGCATTTTGGACACTGGTCACTGGAACCTAAGCCTATGAGAGAGACTATAGGGCCTTGGAAGCTGGCACAGAGGCTTATGGGAATGACTATGGCTTCAGAGATAGATCTGGAGGTATCGATTTGTGATCGCTCACACATAGTGTTCCTGAGAGCGACCAAGACATCTTTGTCGCTCACATAGCAACAATAAGGGAGTGACTCTGGTTTCTAGCTATATTATGCCATAGTCGCATGGATAAATACTTTCTAAGAGTGACCCTGATGTCACAGTCACTGACATATAGTGATCGAGAGAGTGACCAAGGAGTTTCAGTCATACATAAAGAGTTGTGATGAGGGAGACCAGAGTTCAGCTCTAAGATTTGACATCATGGATTCAGTTGACTTCAGTGATATGGTAGATCTGATTTTATCTCTACTGTTATATAGATCTCTAGATGTGTAGACCTGATTTGATAGTATCAGCTGTAAAAATATGTATTTGGCTCATTGACAGTGACAACAATTCTCACTAGTGTTCGACATACTGACAACAATGCTGAGCAGTGTTAGGAATAGTGACAACATTATACAACAGTTGACATCAGGCTGTGATGGCACATTACAACCATCAATATGAGGGGTTTTTACTCCTATCATGATTAGATTTATTTCATGGATATCATTATTGTTTTGTTGGATAGATAAAGTTAAGGATCATTGTGCTCTCTTTTATTGCATCATTTGATGATGATATAAGAAGAAGAAGATTTGCAAGGGTTTTCCCCATAGTGGGTTTTTCCTTTCTTGGACCAATCATGGTGTATCTATGTGTGTGCATGCTTTCTTCTACTGTTCCTTTTTTATTTGCTACATTGATGATGATGTTGATGTTTTTTTTTTCTATGTAATTGCACATGCTGATGTATAATGTTACAGATATAAATAATGTAATGAAGATATGAGGTGAAATTAATGTATTAATGATGAAATGCAAGTATCATAGCAAAGAATAATGTCACCCTAAGAAAATTTAGTAAGATGTTCTCTGGTTTATTTGGCATGAGTTAGAGCCTACCATTATATATTGTAACAATCAAATTTATGTTAATCTCTTAGAGAACCTTGTTTTTTGTGATAGATAAAAACATATTGAGATCAAGTATCATTACATCTAGAATGTTATCCAGAAAGGAGATTTAAAGCTTGAGCATGTTTCTTCTGATGAGAAAGTTTCTCATGTATTGAACAAGCCACTATCCCAAATAAAATTTGCATATTTTAGAGAGAATCTTGGTCTGCTTGATAACCCCTAGCTTAAGGAGAGGGAGATTTGATTATATGATACTATGATAATGAAAATATTCCTTATTAGGAAGGTTGTCATGTACACTCGCTTTAGGGAGTTTATTTTTTATGTTGTCTCTCACTAGTGGAGATGATGGTTTAATGTTCTCTTTACCTTGTGGAGATGATGGTTTAATGTTCTCTCTCATTAAGTGGAGATGATGGTTTGATGTTCTCTCTCCTTAAGTGGAGATGATGATTTGATGTTCTCTCTCTCTTGTGGAGATGATGGTTTGATGTTCTCTCTCCTTAAGTGGAGATGATGGTTTGATTTTCTCTCTCCTTAGTAGAGATGATGGTATCATGTTCTCTCTCCTTGAAAAGAGATGATGGTTTCTTTCTTTATGATGATGGAAAATAAAAGAGAGAATAAAAGGTGCGTTCCTAACTAAGAGGGAGTGTTGAAAATATAGCTTCGGTCGGTATTTTTATTAAAAAAAACTTTAAGGTCAAAATTATGATTATGAAGGCTATAAGAAGATCAGGTCAACTCCATCTCAAAAGGTGGATTTTTGAAGGGTCGTGACCCTCTCACATGGACACTATAAATAACCGATCAAAGGAGTTCATATAATCATGCATCCAAACAAAAATAACTCATCCTATAACTATAGAATATTCCACGTGTGTGATGGAGAAGACAAAGAAAATTATAATTTGAAGTTTGATTGCATTGACAAAGCATTGACTAAATTATTTCTAGATTTGCTCAATTTGTGGAAGAGAACCAAAAATTGTAGTGACTTTAGATCTCTGTTGATTTCCATCTATGATCCTTAGACCTGTAGAATTTCATCCTATTGAACTATGTTGACCTCAAAAGACCAAACTATGACAAATATGCAAGTTTGACCAGTGTTGACCAAATGATGACTAGTATTTTGACAATGGAAACTCAATGATATTTGTCTCTGTTTTGGGATAATTTGATTTAGTATTAAAGGTTTGTATATTTTAAACCTATACCGAAATTACCTGCATACAAATTCTAAAAAACATAAAAAAACAATTGCGAGAGCATAAAACATAAAACAAATATTCACAGATATTTTCCCCTGGATCCTAAAACTGAGACTACCAGATTGATTTTTCATTATATTCCTTTCAATGTTAATATATAATATATAATATATAATACACATTATATACACACATATACATATACATATACATATACATATATATATACATATATATACATATATATATACATACATACATAAATAATATATATAATATTATATATATAAATATATAATATATAACATATATAAAATATAATAGATATATTATATATATATCTATATATATATATATTATATATATATAATATATATATATATATAATATATATATTAATATAATATATAAAACCTAGTCCATTAACCCTGGATTAGAACATAATTGTAGTTCCCTTGACCAGATCTAAAAAATACCATGGATAGAAAACCATCATTCCCAAAACCATGAGTGAAATCCATGCATAAAACCATAGGTAGGTCCACCCATCTAATATAGTGTAAAAAAAAAACTCCCAGGGCATTGCCTTGGACACTGTGCAGGGGAGCGGTACCCCAACAGGGGGGGGGGCTACCGCCCCCCTGTAACCTCCCTACTGTGTCTGACACAACATACAAGAGGGGTTATTTCCCCCCCTGTGACCCCCTCGGGCATTGGGTAGTCGTGGAAAGAATATAACACACACCCAACAAGGTAAATATTTGACCTTTGATTGTATATTATTGGACAATAATTGGAAATGACTAATCTCTCATGAGGAAAAGATTGGATTGGGTTTCCCCTTTTTGGGTTTTTCCCTGGTCATTGACCTAATATTTGTTGTCTATTGTCTCTTTCTTTTCTTGTGATCTCTATTGCTCATTGTTTATGGTAGACATTTTTCATGTGTAACTGGTTGATGATTTAAATTCTCTACAAGTTACATTAAATTCTGTAAAGTTGATTGAGAAATCATTTGAAGTAGTTACCAGTTTTGAAAAATTTATTCTAGTTCTACTTTCACTAGAAAATCTACATATAGAAAACTTAGGAATGTTTTTCACAAAATTAAGGTATCCTAAAGACTTTTAACGTAGGAATTAAAATCTCTCAAGGGAATCATATTATTTTTACTTTTTCATTCCAGAATCCTTTTAGATTTTACACAAGTCATGGTTCCATAATATTTTCCTTAGGCGTACACTAGGTGTAGACTTTAAGATTCCTAGATAAAAAGGGAAAAAATATGTGCTAAGATTACAATTGAAGTTTTGGAGGAGTAATACCATTTCAGTTAGAGAAGAGACAAAGAGAAAATCTTCTCGTTGTAGAATGAAAGAGTTGACACTTGTTTTAAAGTGCATAGGCTTGGATACCATAGAGATAGGTAATTCAAAATTGTGCACACATAGATAAATGGTTGCAAATAGAGGTAAGAGAATGTTAGAGTTTCAAAAAACTGTTACCAAAAAGAGGTGATTCAATAGAGAATGATCAACATCGAATGTTATACCTAACATGGCATATGTGATAGGCTCTATATGACGCTCATGGAAATGGCCACTGCCACAAAGTTGTGGATTTGATACCACTATTGGGCTCACGAGAATACAAGAGATATTTAGGATAAACATGAGATTGTATAATATTAATCATATATATATATATAAATACAATTACATGTGACATTTGGATTATCCTTCCAAGGTCCATTGGGATTGAGTCACAATGATGGTTCACATTCCTCCACACCAACCCTAACGAATTACTTGTACAAAAAATATAAATAAACAAACCAAATAAAAGATAATTAACTACATATGTACATAATCCAACCCGAATTCAATAATATCATTGAATTTTTATCTCTATTTTATCTCTTGAAATTTTCTAGTTCTAGGAGCATTCATTTGTCTCATATGATCGATGATTTAGCTTTAGTGATAAGGAGTATGAAGGTGTTAACAATGTTGGCCCCATTAAAATTCAGGGTATATCCCCGATATGAAGTACCAACTAGACCTCAAACAATTTGGAGTAGGAGTCCCAGCAGTGGGTGGTAATGTAATGCCTTGACCGCAAAAACGCGGAGGGAAAAGTATGATAAATTTGGGTGAGAGAAAGTGTGTGACCCTATGGACTATCAAGTGTGATGCATGAAGGTTCTAACGCATGGAGGGGATAATAAAGTTCACCCCTTGGAAGCTTGTAATAATACATAACTTAAAAGGAACACACGAGCAAAATCACATCACAAGCTATAATACAGAGCAAACCACAAGTTAAAGTAATGAGTTTACCCAACAACATGCATTCAACAAGATTCGTACAAATGCAAACAAAGTAGTTCATAGAATAGATGGGTGAGATAAATGACATACATTTCCAATACAACAAGAATAGTCCTACTATATTAACAACATATGCATGAAAGTGTGATGGCTCTATTTTTATTATTATAAGTGAAATTTCCATCCATACATACACCATTGATGGCCACTAGCCCCAATAATGGAACATTACTGTCAAGAACACCTACCCCTCCAAATAAGTATACTCACTCTAGACTATGGAGAAGCCAAGGCTCTTCACAATACTCCCAATCTTTTTCTAAGCCCAAGTGTAGCCAAAATCCCCTTACATGAGTTATGAGGTTCTATTTATAACAAGAGGGGGGTGACTCTTCAACTCCCCTTTGTGACTTTTGGACTACCATCTTGCTCTTCAACTTCTTCACTATATAACAAATTACATTCACGATGAATTTTCATATTCCAATATTGACACTTGGATTTTCACTTACAAAAAAATTACAAATAATATTACATTCTCCACATGTACCCATATAAGATAAAATAGGTTAGAGACAACCTAACAAGACAAAAAACTATGGTTACGGTGTTTGGGGAAAGTCGAGCACAACAACCTCCACTTATTGATTCTCAGTCACATATTTGAGCCAAGCTTGGTACTGTGTGATGGTGTCCCCAAACTGCTTAATAGTGTCCTTTTGGAAGTAGACTCTAGCCTCCATGGCATTTGAGAATATCATCTTGGAGCCTATATCCAACTCATTCTGAAGCATGAGCAACATTATCTTGATCTTGATAGGACCACCGATGTACCTCTGGATGTTGTGTGCATTGAACTCCAAGTCTTTCATAATGGCTTCTTGTCTTAGCTACTCTACGTATTGATCGATCTCCAACTGGACTTGGTTCTTGGGTTTAGCATCAGTGAGGGAACTGATTTATGGTATCTAGTGCTTTCTCACCTACAAATCCAAACTACTGTACAACCGCACATATGAGGCATGTGTTTCTCCGATGAATAAGGCGAGCTACTCACTGTTATGAGTCAACATTCAAACCTTTTCTTTATCCATCTCTTCTTGTGGCTTCATCTTCTTCACTAAGTCAAGCGAGGCCGCTTGGTATCACATTGTCCACTCTTTTACATGGGCGATGGAAACATGTATGTTTTTGAGAGTTAGAACAAACTCTTTGATTTGCTGGTGTAGGCCATGCAAATGGAAAACTCATTTATGGAATATGGAAAATCTGTCATGGAGCTTGCACATGGTATCTCCAAGTTCCGATACTTAAGAAAGTATCATTGTTATCATCTCCCCCAATGTAGAAACTGCATTTTACATTGATGCTCATAGATTTTCTATCTCTTTCCTACCAGCCTACAAGTTCTTTTCCAGTTATTCATTCTTGGTCATCAGATACTGAACATTTGAGCTTGTTGCTCCTGCATAGGACAAGTTGGCTTGGGCAGTGATAGTTGGATGCTTCCTGGTGTCTAAAAATATCACTCTTTCATTGACGAATGAAGGTGATCCATGATCATCTGGAAAATGCTTCCTCCGCACATGTACAATCCTCTTCTGGAACTCATAAAATGATAGATTTTACACATCCACGACTGGATCATCATCAAGGAGAACAACATCTCGTTGCTAGCTCAAGGATGGCTTTGCTACCAGAGGTGGTGGATACCAAGGGATGACCTATGGCACTTTCGGCATTAGGTTAGTGTCTTAATTCTATGACTCATGTTCCAACTCCATGTCTGTCACTTCAATTAATTTCTCAATCGAATAAGAAAGCTCTCAATCTTGTATCTGTTCACCTTGCTCCTCAGCTGTTTGCAGTTCTGGCTCACCAACTTGTATTGGCATCGTTTTCTCTGTCATTGTACCTTACCTTTGTTCTTCTTCCTACTTCTGCTTCTCTTCTCATTTTCTCCTCCTCAACCCTTGTTCTTCCTAGAGCTTCTTCTCTTTTTATTGCAACTTCAGTTTTGCTTCCTACAACCTATGCTTTTATCTTATTTCCACCCTTTCCTCCTTCTTTGCTTCTGCTGCCAAAGTTTCCTTTGCGATAATATGATCTGCCATTATCTTTCATATTTTCTCTCCCTATTGATTGTCAATAATCTTCCTCTTTCCCTTGTACTGCACTAGATAAATGCACTCTGTTGTTGTTGTTGTTGCTTCCAGAAATGCTAATGTTTGTAGAGTAGCCTTGCAAGTTCCTTATATATGTACCAACTCATTGAGTCTAGAGGAATTGTAGCAGTACCTCTACGAATCCTCTTTTGGCCAATGAAATGTCTCGTTGGTCGACATAAATTAAACTCTCATATAGTGGTCCTTACAAATACTGTAGGGATCATATGGATTAAATTCATTGGTGCCAAAATAAATTTTCACTATGTCCTTATCTTCAACATATGCATCTTCAAAGTTTTTAATCTGGTATAATCGGATCGACAAAGCAAGAGTAGGCCATGGTGCTTACCTATTCCTATGCAGTTGTACTGACAACCGTGCAGCGAGGTGGTACGAAACTTCTTGCATTATTAGTTTGTCAGTGGTATACCTTGGTAAGACATGCAGAGGATTCTCTCCACCAAACATTATAATGAAGGTACCACCTCATGAGGCATACCAATATGCAGTCCCTACTATCATCCCCATTTCTTTTCACAACATGCAAGGTGGATCTTGCTCGAATATAAGCTTGTATAACAGGATGATAAATTGGTCGGTTAGCCTTTCCATCACTCCTTGATAGCTGTAGTCTGAAGGCAACATGAAATAGATGTTCACAATAGTCTTATGGTGTCCATGTCTAGCTCATGCCATCGAGCTTCTGCTATGCATAGATTGCATCCAATAATTATGCAGACATGTAAAACCTTGCTTGCTCATTCTTAGGAGGATTCTGAGCCTTACCTACATGGGAATTCAACTATGGAGCCAAAAAATCCAATGAGTTGAATGGAATGCAATCACTTGCCAAATGGTCCATTAAGACTACCCACCCTTTAGGGAAGGTCTTTATACTCTCTTAACCATATATTTTGTAGGAAACGATAATCAAGAACTAATAAGCCTTCCTGAGGGACCTTTTCTTGTAAACATGGGTGGGTGTCTGTCTAAACTTAGACGTTTGTTTCACCCAACACTTGAAAATTTATCTTGTATTCACATAGCTATGGGTGGGATAGAAGAGTGAGGCTATTCACTTCACTGACTCATGCAAGTGATACATCTACTGAAATTATTCTACGCTGAAGGCGACAAGCTTTCTCCTTCTAGCATTGCTCAATGTCATAGTATGCTCATCCATATGTGAGACAATCTACTTGATGATGTCCACACACGGGAAGGCGAGACACCTGCATGCAACCTTATATAACCTTGACCGTTGGATGCTAATATAAACCTACTGGTCCTCTAAGACTGCCTTAAAGTCCTCTACAAAATTTCCTTTTATTTTTTGCCATGTTAGTGTTTTTCCCTTCTCAATAAACAACTGAGTATCTACATACACTGGTAAATCAATTGATATCTACTCAACTGCTTCCCCAATACTTCTCTTGGTGGTTTTCTTTGATACAACTCTCTTGGATGCCATGTTAAATATGATTGCTCGAGAGATGCTCCACAATTGTCGTACCTATGGGATAGAGAGGACACTCATGGCAAGCAAATGTTAGTTTAAAACCAAAATGACTTCAAGGCAAGTTCAAGCAGCAAGTCAGGGAATTGATGTGAGGAATTGCATAGTTTTTCTTGACAAGGGTAACTGACTGACTATGGAAATTACGCACTGCACGGTCCAAAAATTTAGTGTGGAAGCTTGATGACTGCAACTGCACAATGTGCAGTTTAGTCTGGGCCAAGGCCTAGGAGAGACTGTGCATTGCATAGTCTTACTGGCCAATTTTGGAGGCTATATCCTAGAACTGTGCAATGTGCATTTGGAGCCAGCCAATGATATACTCTACACAATTTGAGAGACCAAGCCAGAGGCTTGAGTCTCTAGATTGTGTAGTGCAAGCTGTGCAAAGTGAGATCTGAGCAAGCGAACCAAGATATTCCTAAGGGGAGTGTGAAAACAAGAAGATATGAAAGATAATGTGAACCTTAGTGCATATTTGACTAAGTGTTGATGCATTCATGTGAAACAAGTGCAACAATTTATTAAACTAAAAGAAAATGAATATTGTGAGGAGAGTCGCCACAACGACAACTGTTGGTCCAAAAATAGGAAATCTCATGCAACACTTGGGAAAGGAAATCTATAACTTGAAATAACACTTCTACCAGTTAAAAAAAAATTAAAATGGTAACAATCATGCAGATAAACAATGAAAAACACACACAAGCCAAACAATGAAAAGAAACCAAAAAAAGAAAAATATGACAAAATAAATACTCACTCAGAAAAGCGACGACGATCGCACCGAAGGTTCCTCGATCTCCTCGGGAATGCTAGAGCTCCAATATTAAGGGTGCAAATGATCTGTAGCAATGTTGATTAAATAGATTTGGACAAATTAGGGTTTGTGTTGGGCATGCCTAAAATCAAGGAAAAAGTGACACTTAGCAGAAGTTTCTAAAAATAACACAAGTGCCTCCTTTGGGATACTAAAAATCTATCCCTATTTTTTAGGAATTCTTTTTTAATTTTTTCTTTTTCCAAGAAAACTTGCCATGAACACTATTGGGAAAGACAACCACTTCCAGGAATTGAACAACTTTTCAGCTCAGTGCACTCCATAGTTTCTAAGATCAGTGAGAGTTGCATAATTCTCAGCTCAGTGTTGGGTTTCCCCCTCATGACTATGCATTTTCTGACCTAAAGGCTCACTGGTAGTTAGGACTGCGCAATTACCAACAACAAGGCTATTTTCCCTAAAGAATTGTGTAGTTTTTGGGGTAAGGTTAGAACTTTTGTGGGACCAAGTCAAGAGATCAACCTGTGAATTAGAAAATCAACTAAGTGAGAAAACACAAGCTAAAATGAAAATGATAATTCTCATTCAAAGAATGGATACCTGGATCAGTGCAAGATGATCAACTGTGGTTTAGAAGGAAGGATCCAAAATTGAAGCATTTTTAGGGTATTTGTAGTCATGAAAACATTGGCAACACACTAGAAGAACTCCAACTTTTTGTATGGACCTTGAACCATGCAAAGCGATTCTAATTCTTCCGGAAGTATTCTTCAATCCTTTAATTATCATAGCTTCTTCACTTAGCTTGAGTTAAAGACTAATCCCTACAATTCTGTTCATCAACAACACACATACCAAGCCAAGTCAAAATTAGTTGTTTTGATTGGGGATGAGGGGTATATAAATGCACAGGTAAAATAGGTTGTGAGAGTTCTAGTTTCATCTCTTCTGTTGCTTAACTACTAGCAGGCCTCGACAGTAGCCGATGGAGTCACTTTAGGAACGCAGTCATTTCTCCACTACCAACGAGCCTGGACAGTACACCGACAGAGTTACTTTCATCACCTCTCTATGCAGGATTTATTTCTCTTCTTTCTCCCTCTATTTCATTTTTCATTTTCGAAGAACTGTGCATAAACACTTATTTATTTCATTAGGCGGAAGAGGGATCCAAACTTATTGAGAGCAGAAGAGGTTGTCCCTTCAGAGAAGGATATTTATATATACCCATGACATACTTGTTAAGGTTTCCCCCCTCTCCTTACTCTACTTTACTGAGTTGAGAAGGGTTAACTGAAAATGGAAAATCGATTAGAGTAGGCAGTACTAGTTAAGAGTGCAAGAATTGTGATAAAACCATGACTCTATCTGAAAGGAACATATTTTCCATTAGTGTATCATCAACTAGAAGAAATGTAAGATTGACATAAAGAAAGGGAATAGAAAGATAACCAAATGTTGATAGTTGTACAAGTTCCTTGTGGACTTCACCCTACTTGTCTAAGAAGTCAGACATGGTTTCACGCGAAAACTAACCTACACGTACAAAAGAAAACAAACGAAGGAAAGAATCAGGATAAAACAAGAGAAAATAAGAAAATCAAGAAACAAACGAGAAAATAAAAACTACTCCTACTCCTAACCTAAGAAGAACATAAGCAAGCTCACGTAAAGTGATACTTCTAGTGCAGCCATTGGCACATTGGTTGGCCTATGTAGGTGAGAGAATGTTTGCCAAAAAATATATACAAGAAAACTAATAGGAAAGAAAGATAAAACAATTCAAATGAAAATGTTTGAATCTTGATTGCATTCGCAGAAAATTAAAAGCAAAAAGTGCATGAAATACACTTTGGTGATGGACCTTGGTGTCCTAACACAATGCGTGTGGAAGACAAGCGTGTACACACTTTCAAACTTGAAAAATGAGAAAACATGAAGAAAGAAGAAAATCTATGTTTTGCAAAAGTGCTTGCTACGTATGACTCCTCCAATGATTAAGTGATGGGATCGTGTGATACAGATGGAGGATGTGAAAATGGTGTAATAGTTTGATTTTCAACGTGAACAACAAAGTGATGAGGAGCCTAGATAGATTCAATGCATTTCTAATCTAAAGTGGAACTGACCTCAAGGTTATGAGAACATGACATAACCATACACTCAGGCTGAAGTGCCTCGAAAGATTGGGGAGGTTCCAAGATGAATCATTAAAGACCAATGGCTTAGAAATATCAACAGTGGACAAATCATAATCATGATTAGATGAATGAATCAAAAGATCATGACAACCATGATCAAGAATTTTAAGATGATAAACAAATGAATCCTCATGATTTGATGAATCGTAAAGAGGAGATGATGAAAAATGAGAAATTTCACCCTCTATTTTTCTGGAAAGGTAAGATGAGAGGTTGGGTAGATTCAGGAAGACAAACTTGTCCTTTGCACATTAAAATGAAAAACTTGCATTCCACGAGTTCTGTGAATGATCGAAAGTAAAAATATTCGAAATTAATTTTCAGAAGATTGAACAAAAATGACAGAATTGTGGAAGATGTCAAGATAAAGAAGATGAGGTGTAGATAGAAGGAGGTCATCATTCACCATAAGTTCTTGTTTTGATTCCCATACATACGGATCAAAAATGATATCGCAGGTTGGTTGTTCAACACCAACTCCATCCATAACTTGATCCTTATGAACATTAGAAGAAGGATCCGAGACAGATGAACATAATAAGCCAAAATATGGAGGATCAAAGGGACCAAGGGATGGAGGATGAGGAGATAGCACTTCAACACAACCACCAAAGTTACAATCCAAATCTGCACAAAAATCCTGAGTAGGTGGGGTAGGAGGAGATGGTGCTAAATCAAAAGGTAGGTTCTCAACTTCTCCCACCTTGACTTATAGAGTTATAGTTGTTTGATGAGAAGGGGACGGAGGGTCACTTAGGGAAAAAACCTTGTCCATCTCATATTTATAATATATAACACCAAGGTATGTTGAGAGAGGTTCGAAAGATTATAACTCATGTGGATTTTCAGAAACATGAATAATATATTGGAATATTTCATCCAAGAATTCCCAGTCAACTTCATCTTCAAGAAATTCAAAATAGTAGTGAAGAAAACGATCATTAAAATCTTGAAGAGATTCATCAGGTGATTTTCACAATTTTAAAAATTTTCTATTAAGGGATTTAAAATCATAAATAATGAAAGCATGAAATGATTTACTAAAAAACTGATTGAAAGAGTGTATATAGGCTGCGGGAAATTTGTGACATCATTTCTTTGCATGCACTTTGAAAATGAGTGCAAAAAACTCACCGGAAACATCCTCAGACAAGATGTCATGCCTATCACAGAAACCAAAAAAATGCAATTTCATACCTAAGCAAGGTTATCCCACCCTCACCATTGAACTTAATTCTGGACAAGTCATTAAAATTTCTCGTCGGCAATTAAAAATGTGTAGAGTTAGAAAAACATGCTCTGGCTATGATTTGGGAAGAAGTCATGAAATATGTGTAGAGATTCAAAGTGGACTTTAAGGGCTTAACTTGTCATCTGGCCCTCCTACTAATGCTAGAAATATTGATAGTGCTAGACCCATAAATGTTTAGGGGATCTCCTTGATATGAAGTCCCAACTAGACCTCACACTGTTTAGAGTAGTATTCCTAGCAGTGGGTGGTAATGTAATGCATTGACCATGGAAATGCGCAAAGGGAAGTATCATAACTTTGGGTGAGAGAAAGTGTGTGACTCTACGGTCCATCAAGTGCAATTCATGAAGTTTCTAACACATGAAATGGAAAATAAAGTGTTCCCCTTGGAAACCTGTAATAGTATGGAGCTTAAAAGGAATACACAAGGAAAATGACATCACAAGCTAAAATGAAGAATATTCCACAAGTTAAAGTGATGAGTTAATCCAACAAAATGAATTCAACAAGATTCATACAAATGCAAACAAAGTAGTTCATAAGCATATGCGTAAGTTAAATATTATACATTGCCAATACAATAAGAATAGTCTCACTATATTAACAACATATGAATGAAAGTGTGTTGGCTCAGATTTTATTATTATAATTGAAAGTTTCATCCATACATACACCATTAACAACCACTAGCCCCAATACGAAACATTACAGTCATGAAAACCTGCTCCTCCAATGAAGTATACTTGCTCTACGATATGGAGAAGTCAATGTTGGAAAGAGTAAATATGTTTGGTCTTCAGTGATGTACTTGAGTCATTATGTAATGTACTTGGAAAAAGAATAAAGAGAATATTTTTTATTATTGTAACAATGACTTATTAAAGCATGGGTTTGATGATTGGGTCATCATTATATTAGTCAAAGTCCCCATTGTGGACACCTAGGATTAATATTGATTTTATAGAGTCATTGTGCATTCAAAGAGACCCTTCTTGGGCTTTCAGGTCATGCAAAAAGATTTTGTATAAAGTAAAATATGAATTATGTGTCCTCCACATCATGTCGGTCTAAGGACCCCCATTCGACCCAGAAGAAGCCTATATATTGATGGAGGTCGAAGTCATTTGGAAAATTCACTCTCTCAATCAATTAGATATCTCTAGAAGAGATGGGAAGTGTGAAGTCTACTTCTAGAAGGTGAAAAAGAGTGCAAGTTTGGGGGAATCTATAGAGAAGAATAAAATCGATCTTTTGGTGTCTCTTTCTCTCTGTTTCATGGTTTGGTTTGGGAGATCAAAGTCTCTTAGGGTTTTGTTGCTGCTAAAAGCTACATGCTACTGGAAACTACTGCCTAGTCAAAGTTCCTGGAAGGGGTTGAAGGTCTTGGAGGTTAATATGCTGTGGAGGAAAAGTTTGGTCTTTGTCTAGGGTGAAGAGTCTCAAAGAATACTATTGAAAGGAAGAATTATCTTGACTAGGTTTTCCCCTCGAGTGGGTTTCTTCCTGGCATGCACCTATATCTTGTGTCCCTTGTTTTGTGATATTAATGTATGTATAATTTCTTGATTAAAGTTAAGATAATAAAGAAAAAAAGAAGCCAAAACACTCACAAGTAATTATCAAGAGAGGAGAATCAAACCCAAATATAATATCTCTAATTTTCCAACATGGTTTTAGAGCTAAGGTTAAGAGAAGTCGAAGATCACTTCGTTGGCATGGATTATCCCTCTATGGTGAACTACATAATATTGGGTTTAAAATATGCTGAAAGATGGATCAAGAAGATCATCTACTACCTATTCAACAAAGTCAAGAGTCATGGATTCTTGGTTGCCCTTACAGGATCTCTTGCTAATGACAATTCATGGATCATTGATAGTGGAACATCGAGATACATGATAGGTGAAAGTAGGAAACTACACACACTATCAAAGGAGTCGTCCTCTCATGCAATGGAATTGAGTGACAACAAAAGCTATGATGTTAGAAGCCTGTGATCTACATCATTACAGCCGGACAATGGATTGAAGTTGCATCTCAACAACATACTCTATGTTCCATGTTTGAAAAAAGAATTTACTTTCTATTTCTTGTTTAGAAGATAAAGGGGAAAGACTTGATTTTTTTGATGGAAAGGTATTGGTTTGGGGAAATAATTCTAATATTGACAAAGCTAGGGTTATTGGAGTTCGTGAAGGAATTCTTTATTGGTTTAACACTCCATCTCCTCCAGCTTTTGTTCATATGGAAATAAGCCCCATTGAACTATGGCATCGAAGGGATGGGAATCTTCATTACAGGGTCATCCCTACTCTTATTTAATTAGTTCAAGGTATTCCTGATATGAAGTTAGACCATGAACATGTGTGCAAAGGATGTTATTTGGGGAAGCATACTAGAAAGCCATTTCATGATAGTGAATCTAGATCTAAAGAAATATTAGATCTCATCCATTTTGATGTATGTGGGCCATGTTTGACAAGACAATTTGAGGTCATCTCAACTATGTAACATTCATTAATGACCTTTCAAGGAAGACATGGCCCTACCTACATAAAACCAAAGATGAAGTATTTGATAAGTTCAAGGCATTTAGGGCTGAGGTGGAAACCTTAACTGAAAAGAAGAGAAAGACTCTAAGGACTAACAATGGTGGGGAACACACCTGTAAAGAGTTAATTGCATGTTGCAAGGATAAAGATATTAATAGTGAGCTCATTCTTCCCTACTATCGCGAATAAAATGGATTGACCGAAAGTAAGAATAGGTCAATCGAAGAAGTAAATTGAACTATGCTCCTTGATCAAGATCTATCGAAGTTATTACGGGCTGAAGCAATGATGAATGTCATTTACATTCAAAATAGAAGTCCTCATTAGAGTCTTAAAAATACTACACCCAAGGAAGTATTCACAGGAAAGAGGTCGAGTGTAGATCATTCCCACATATTTATAAGTACAACATATGTCCATGTTCCAAAATACAAGCGAAAGAAATTGGACTCGACAAGCATCAAAGGAATATTTGTTGGTTATAGTCTTTCCTCAAAAGAATATATAATATACATAAAGGAGGGAAGATGCATTGAAGTAAGTAGGGATGTCATATTTGATGAGAATCAAGCTTACAAAAAATCAAAGGATATTCCTATTGATGTTTATGAAGAAGAAGTTCCCATATTTGAAGAAGATGAAGTTCATCAGAAATCTACTACAAATGATGAAGGAGAAGGACCAAGTGAGCCTATTCGATGGTTGTCCCAACCACAAGGAAGAGGCCAAATTGGTTGAGAAATACATTAGAAGATGTTGAAGGACATGGAGCTGTAGGGTTCTCCAGGAAAAGTAAGAAACCAAAAAGGTATTCTGGTTATGTTGCATATATGCCAAATTTTATTGAAGCCAGACCATCTACATAATTTCAAGGAAGTTGAGCATAAATATGTTTGGAAGAAAGCTATGCATGAAGACTATCAATCCATCATGAAGAATGGGGTTTGGGAAATCTTTCCTAGACGTAGTGACAAATCAGTCGTCACATCGAAGTGGATATATAATATCAAGCATGTTGTTGATGGAAGTATAGACAAGTACAAAGAAAGGTTCATTGCAAGGAGTTTCTCTCAAAAGGAAGGCATTGACTATGAAGAAACATTTTCACCTACTACAAGGTATACTACCATTAGATTGTTGGTTTCACTAGATTTTACAATGGGGTGGAATATCCATAAATGGATGTTAACACCGCATTTCTGAATGAAACCATTCATGAGGAAGTGTACATTGAAAAACCTATAGGATTTGAAGTGAATAGAAAAATGGATGCACACCTTCTTAGGATTGGATCTCTGAAGAGTATTGTTGATCTAAACCTATATATTAAGTTCATGAATAATGAGACAATCATTATTCTACTATATGGGGATGATATATTCATCATCGATGTAGAACAAAGAATTCAAGAATGTAAGAAAATGTTGTCAACTAAATTTGAGATGAAGGTCTAGGGCTGATGCATTACTACCTAGGTTTAGAAGTATGGCAGACACCTAGGGAGATATATTTTGGGTAAGGAAATTACATCATCAAGTTATTGCAAAATTTTGGGATGATGGAATCGAAGCTGATGGTTACTCCTATGATCACCAACCTAAAGAAATCGATGAGATCCAACTTGAGCCTCATGGATCTTACCTCATATCTTCATTTAGTGGGTTCCTTGATGTATCTGTGTTATGAAACCAACTCGAAAAATAGAAGAAAAGATACAACAATGACTTCAAAATCAGCCTCTTCGAGGGCAAAACCTCCTTTACATTACACAAATGAACAATTCATGGATTATAAAAATGACAAGACCT
>APFE031645156.1:23747-44415 GCA_000404065.3 Pinus taeda
CAACTACCACCATGATGACACTCTTTCCTTCGGACTTGGGTAAAAATATGATAAAATCCATTGAAACCTCCTCCCAACATTGATTTGGAATGGATAAAGGTTGTAATAGACCTGGGGTCTTAATTGTCTCAACTTTATTTTGTTGCCAAACCAAACATTCTGCCACAAACTTTTAAATATCAGATTTAAGGCTATCCCAATTAAAATCCTTCTTAACCTTGTGGTAAGTTTTTAAAAATCCTAAATGTCCTCCTAAGGGACATGTGTGCAATTTCAGAAGAATCTTTTGTTTGAGTTGGGAATTCTTACAAAGGTATAAGCGATCTTTGTACCATAATGAATCATTTTTCCAGCTAAATGTATTAGATGTATTGGGATCTTGTTGCAACTTTTGAATGAGTTTGCACACTTCTTCACCATTCTTCAATTCATCCCTTGCTTCGTTTATCCAATCTGGTTGGATAATAGAAATGGCACAAAGCAATGCTTCCACATCCTCATCCTTTCTTGAGAGGGGCATCTACAAAATGTTTTTGCTTCTCTTCTTTGTAGATGATTTCAAATTCATAACCCAATTTTTGTGACCCATTTTTGTTGCCCTTCTAAAGATAATCTTTGTTCTTAAAAGTATTTAAGACAATCATGATCCGTTTTTTCCTTGAAGTGTCTTCCCATTAGGTAAGGACGGTCTTAAGTGCATGTAGTGTTGCCAACAATTCCTTCTCGTAAATATCTTTGTGTAAATACTTTCCTTTGATTTGAAGACTTTCAAAAGCATCAGGTCTTTCTTTTTGCATTAAAACAACACCAATTCCATTTCATGAGGCACCACATTCCACAATAAAGGTTTTTATGAATTCTGGCGTAGCTAAGACTGGTGCTTGACATATTGCCTCTTTAAGATGTTCAAAGCTTTTCGTTGCTTCTCGAGTCCAAGAAAATGCATCTTTCTTTAGTAATGTTGTTAAAGGTGTTGCTATTCTCCCGTAATTATTAAAAAAATTGTGATAATACCCTATCAACCCGAGAAATCCTTGTAGATGCTTTATGGATGTGGGGATTTTCCATTCCTTAATGGCTTTAATTTTTCTAGGGTCTACCTTAACACCATCATGAGATACAATATGACCCAAATATTCCACCTCTTGTACTCTAAAGAAACATTTGGAGGTTTTTGCATATAATTATTTCTCCTCCAATAGTTTGATCACTCTATCAACATGTTGAACATGATCCTTCCAAGACTTGTTGTAGATTAGTATATCATCAAAAATACTAACAAAAATTTTCTAACGAAGGGTTTGAAAATGGAATTCATCAATCCTTAAAATGTAGAAGGTGCATTGGTAAGGCCAAAAGGCATGACCAAAAATTCATAATGACACTCGTGAGTTCTAAATGTTGTTTTAGGAATGTTTTCAGTCTTCATTTTGATTTGATGATATCCTGAATGAAGGTCCAACGTGGTGAAGTAAATTGCTCCATGAAATTCATCCAATTATTCATCAATGATAGGAATGGGAAATTTATCTTTAATAGTGAGATTGTTGAGATCCCTGTAATCTAGAACCATGCACCATGATCCATCCTTCTTCTACACCAATACTACTGGAGCAAAGAAAGAACTTTGACTAGGTTGAATTATACCATCCAATAGCATTTATGCAACCATACATTGAATTTCACTCTTTTGGGCATGGGATATCTGTAAGGCCTGATGTTTGTAGAAACACTTCCTGGAATCAAATGAATAGCATGATCATGATCATGAATAGGCGGGAGGCCTTTGGGAGTCTCAAATACCTTGGAATGACTGTCCAAAATGTTTTGGAGATCTGGAGAAATAGATGATTTCGATGTGGGAACTTGTAGCGAGCATAATTCTGTAATTACGCCACATTGTTATTTCTTTAGAATCCTTTTCAACTCATTAGAGATGATTATATTTCCTAGTTTCTCTGTGATACCCCTTAATTGAACTTCCTTTCCCTCTGAAACAAATTTGAAGAAAAGTTCCTAAAAATTTAAAGCTATCTTACCCAAAGATTGGAGCCATTGCACTCCTAGTACAACATCAACACCACCCACTAGAATGGAAAGCATTGGACTATTAAACACATATTCTCCCATGGATATCTTGATATTATGGCACATTCCAGAGCAGTTTATGGTTCTTCCATTTGCAACCATCACTTGACACTCTAGTGTTGGATATAGGAAGAAATTCAATTCCTTCACTATCTTGCAATGAATAGAATTATGGGTACTTCCTGAATCAATCAACACTATTACCTTTTTCTTCTTAGTATGTCCTTCTACCTTGATATTTTGAGGAGTGGTTATTCCAGATAATTCATTACAAGATATGGTCGGATTCATTTCGTCTTTCTCTAGGCTTTATTTCTAGCGTGTGTTGGCATTGTGATGCATGTGTTGTACTCTATGGAAATCCACTTGTAGCAGAACAAGTATATGGGAACTAGATGAATCTACATGATAGATCATAGGTGACAGAATGATGGAACATAGATGAATCTACATGTTAGAGGTGACAGAATGATGGAAGCGAATAATGGTCAAAGGTTTGATACAAGAGATTGTTAGTGTGTGTTGTCCTTGATATTTGATGAATGAACTAATTGATAAAAGTATATGGAAATTTTGTTCATAGATGTGACAAAATGCAGGGAAGTTCAAAGAAATCAGTTCATAACTGATGTACAAGGGAAAATCACATTATAACAGATCTATTCAGAGGTAAAAAAGTAATGTACAAAAGAATAGGGTTATGGAATAAAGGACTACAGATCATAATCAAGAAATTGAGGAAAAATAATGTTTTCAGGTATGTTAATTTGTATATGCAAGTTCACTGTACAAAAAGAGTGTGTACACGTGGATTAATTGAACAAAAAGAGTGTATATGCATGCACACACTTTCACAAGAGCAAAAGCTCGTATGAGTTGGAAAATCAAGGAAATTCAAGAGTAAAGAATACCAAGGGTCAATACCATGGTATTAGCCCACAATATTGAGCAGAGTAACGACTATTTGATCTTGTCCAAGAATACCATAGGTTCTAAGTGTTGTTTTGGTCCGAGGTATTGAGAAAGTCCAAAGACTATATAAGGAGGAGAATATCAAAGGGCTAAGTGTACAAGCAATGAATATATTATGAAGCGTTAGATCAAAACAAATTATGCATGTTATGGTTTCCTAATGCTTTTCTTCATTTGAACTTAGTATGCACCTGAGTGTTCGATCATGGATGAGATCTAATGATGGATCAGGATGATATTAACTTATCATTATGTGATTTTATAATGGATAGGCTAGATCTAAATGCTAACACATGTTTTATCCTTTATATGTTATGATATGGGTATGTTTGAAGTCTGGAATAGCTACAAAATTACAAGTATTTACATATCTGTACGTTGGTTCACCTTGGTGAAGGTGCGTATACACGTTGGTTTTGTTCTTCCCAGTAGCGTATAGAAAACAAAATCTTGATGTTCATAGATGACTGATTTATCTGATCAGTGTTGTTGTTTTACTATTGTCTATTAATGATGTCTTCATTAGATCTGAAATTAGAACTGAATGTATAAGGAGATTGAGTCTGATTGATTGATTTATTAAGTGAGAAGGGTGATCTTTGCTCTTGTCTATTTAGATCTCTATAATTTGACAGAGATATTCAGAATGTCACTGATTGGTACGGTTGGTGGTTCAGAGGTTTATGATTTAGTGTATTTAGAGGTATACGCAGTTTGGGCTAAAGGAAGTAGCATACACATGCAAGTTGGCTTCATTGAAGGGTTGTATACATTTTGACACATGAATTTTGAGGTTACAGTTAGTTCTCGTGGTTGATGCAGTGTTCTAGGTTTGGATTTATGTACTAGTTACAGTGATCTGTATGTTATAGTTGATTGGTTGAAGTTGATTAAGTTTGAATGAATGCTTGATTCAATTGTGTCAGAGGTTCAGTGATTGTTTGATTAAGTATGTCAGAGGTTTTAGTGATTGATTGATTCAATATGTCAGAGGTTTTAGCGATTTATTGATTCAGTTGTGGTTGATTTAGAGATTGATGATTAGGTTTCAGTTATATCAGAGATCGATGATTGAGTTTCAGTGATTCGTTGATGCAGATGTAGTTGATGGATGTATTGCATTGGTAATTTATTTCTGAGCTTGAATGTTATTGATGGGTCCAGTGTGAAAATTTGATGAAACGTGGCCTTCATAGTGTGTTGTTGCGTACCAAGATTATCCAATATGAAAATTTATGAAACGTGGTCCCTAAATGATACTTAGGGTTGAAACCTTTAGTGATGAAGTCAAATAATCCTGTCACTAGAGGCTGGTGATTTGATCAGGGGTTTGGAGCTCCCTTCCAGTAGCAGCTGTATAACGAGTGAAGGTTGTAGCCTTCTGTAGGTCGACTCCTACGTACTAGTAAACATATCTGCTAGTATAAGAGCTAGGGAGTTGTATCTCCCTTGCAGTAGCAGCTCGAGAATGAGAGAAGATTGTAGCCTTCTGTAGGTGGGTGACTACATACTGGTATGAGTCTACACTAGCACAATATTGTAAGTGTATTATTGTTTATATTAAAAGAAGATAGAGACAACAATAGCTGGTGGTTTTTCTCCCACATTGGGTTTCCACCTTAAATCTTGGTGTTCGTTTGTGTTGCTTATGTGTGATGGTTTATTTTGTTATTACTGCACATGGTTACTGTTAATGTTTAATAAATAACTAAGGCACCGATTAGAGATCAACATATGATGAATTAAATGAATCATAAGTTCAATCTATATACATTGGTTTCCTTAAGAACAGTGGCGTGCACACGCAAGTTCCTTTCACTGAAGTATCGAATATAAATCTAACTATGGAAATGGAAAAGTTATTTTTATAAATACTAATTTAGCCCCCCTCTCCGTATTATTCCCAACAATTGGTATCAAAGCAGGTCCTTTAGAAGAAGCTTGGTCGCTTGAAGGAGATCCATAGTATCAATGGGAAAGAAGCAAAATAAGAAAGCACCTCAAAAGAATAAGAATTCTCAAAGGAACGGTGATAGTGGGAGAGATTATTGGATATTATGTGAAAGCAACTGTTCAGATTCAGAATCACCTCAGAATGAAGATGAACAAGCAAAATAACTATTAGGTATGAATTTGTTGTCCTCTGGTGATACATTTGTCTATTCATTTGAAGATAATGAATGTGACAACAAAACAACTAAATTTTTTCTTATGGATGAAAGAGAAAGAAAACAAATAGAGGCAGAATTTAAAAATATCACAGACACAATTGGAGATCAAAAAGATGTAATTGATAAAAGGGAATGTGCCTACAAAGAAGAAGTTACCAGATTGAAAGCTCAGTTGGAGGAAGGAAAAAAAGTAAGGAATTCGTACAAGGAAATGGAAGATCAATGCCAAAGGCTACAGGATGAAGTGACATCATTGAGAAATGAAGTAAATGAAAAGGATACAACAATAAGGAAACTTATAAAAAGATCCAGTCACTATAAAATTCTTGAAGCTCAGATAGTCTCTCTAAAAGAAGATCTTGAAAATTCAAATAAGCAGAATGAAGAACTAACTCAAGAAGATGAAGAAAAAGAAACTAAGATTCTCAAATTAAAAAACCAAATGGAAGAAGGAAGAAAAGCTAAAGAAATCATGAAGAAGCAGTGCCTTGAAAAGGAAGAGCAATATCAGGTAGAGGTTAATATCATAAAAGGTAAATTAGAAGAAAAGGATAAACTTTTACGATTTCAAGATAGTACTAATATTTTGGATGATATTATTAGTAGTCAAAGGTCTCCCACCATCAAATCTGGTCTTGGTTTTCATGAAACTGTGAAACGTGAATCTAGCTCGCAAACTGAAGTAAGGAACTCTAATGTAAAATCTGAAATGCTCAACAAGGAGATAAGAGGTCAACCCCATCAACAACGAAGGAAAGAAAGTCTTCAAAGAAAATCAATTACTCCTAAATATGGAAGTGATAATCAGTTCTTTCCTCTGATGAATAATGTTGAATGTTTGGTATGTCATAATCTTCAACATGTTGCGGCCAGATGTAAAAGTAGAATGGTTCAAGCTAATAACTATCTCATAGAAAGATCATCATCTTCCAGGTACTTTAAGGGATATTTTTTTTCTTGTAATATATTTGGTCACAAATCCATTGACTACTATAAAGGGAATATGAAACATATAATATTTTATGATTGTGATAATTTTGGGCATATAGCGAAAGAATGCAGGAGGAAATTCTAGCCAACATAACAAAAGGAGAAAACATCATCACACTCCAAGGTATGGAAGAAGAAGGGATTACAGCTAGAAAAATGTGGCATAACTCAGTATATAGACATAACAGACTTAGGAGGAACTGAAAGTATGAAATTTCAGTGTTCTAATTCTCATACGGAGTTATCATGAATAAAAGTCTCGTAAATACGTGAGTTAGAAGCTGCAAAGTTGCGTATATGTTGGTTTGATGTAGAAGTAGTAAGATAGACTCAGGGAAAGGGGTCTGATATGGTCCAATCAATTATCAATTATCATTTCTATTCTTATTGATGATGATTATAGTCTGTTGATGATATGTAGAAGTGATTTTGACCCTCATAAGTTGTTGATGACCTGATGTATAACTAGTTGATGATGATGCCTTGATGATCCTTACTGATATATGCAATGATTATATCTGACAATGAAGAGTTGGCATAGGTTCAGGGGGAGAATATGCTATGCTTCTAATAATGCATTGTTGCCATTATGTTTAGAATTCTTTGGTACTTTTGTTATTGAAGAGTTTAAATGATACATCATGCTATGTCGTAGTCATGAGTTTCCTATGATGAAATCTCAAATGATACTTATATTACTTCAGGCACATAGTTGTTATTCACATCAGATTTATGGATGATTGTGGATGACCCTTTTGATGATGCATACAGTACATATGGTATGTTTCTTACATGGTTATCTTCATAAGGGCTAGGATAAGAACAAATCTTGAGTACACAACTTCATTATTTGATAAGTGTCATTTCTTTGATATTGTTGTCATCATGCCTTCAAAGATGCATAAAATTCATATGGTGCAATTATGGATGATGATTCCTATAGTTCTTGGTTCTCACATGGTTGAGGATTGCTGCTGTTGATGGTATCAAGAAAGCTTGACAAATGACTATGAGATCATGTTTTTCTAGATACATATTGCTATCTCTTTTATGGATACACATTATGCTAGATACATGCATGATTACTTAAGTTTCATATTGATAAATATTGTTGGTTTTCCAAGAGGATGGTGTTATTGTAGGTCTCATAAAGACATAGTTATTTGAAGACATGGATATTTAGAGACATGGCTTACTTAGTCACATAATGATGATGACTTCTTACTTTATGATGATAGGCTTGATACTCAGATATGTTGATTAACATGGTTGATGCTTATTAGATATGGGATGTTTCCTAGTGATGATACATGGTTGATATATTGAGGGTTGTTGTGGAAAAATCATGTAGTTCTTGATGATGATGCTATTTTAATAGATGATGACTATGGTGTTTTCACATATGTATGACATGATGTGAATTATTTTGTCTTAGTGCTTGGAGATATGACATATGCTTAGTTGATTATGATAAGGCTCTTTCTACTAAGGAAATAGAGCAAGTTGATCTTCATGAGATCAAGAGGACGAGTTGATATCTATCTGCGACACATCTTGGGAATTGATGATGAGCATATATAGGTTGTTGACAAATGCTTATGGTGAAAATAATATATGGTGTATGATAGTTGTTGATGACTATCATGGTCTTGTTTAGATGTTTGGTCTTTATTATAAATGTCATGTATATCATTTGATGTAAAGGTCATATAAAGGCCCATGATGTAATAATATGTCTCTATCTGTCATAGTCTTTTAATGAGTCCTTTTTGGTCATATGATGTAATTTATACCCCCACTATGCATGGGAAGGATGATGTAATAATTGTTATATTTCAATCATGTATAAACATTTGGTATATCCCCACTTGGTTGGGTGGATGAGTAAAATTTGGTGTATCCCCACCTGGTTGGGTGAATGATGTATGTATGAGTCATTGGTCTTAGGGAGGTCATACTCACTTAGTTGAGTTATAAATTCATTTTATTCTTTTAAAACATCTCTCTGCAGATTGTGCATGTACTCATGGAGAGCATGGATAGCATAGTGTATCTCAAAAGGGGATAATATCTTGGTCCACCCTTTACCCTTGATTTCATAGGGGGAGAGTATTTTGGTGTTGCTTGATATCTCTAACAGGTTCAACAACTTGAAGAAATCAACACCCATATGGTGGTCATCAAGTCCAAAGGGGGAGATTCTTGGCATTATGATGCATGTGTTGTACTTGATGGAAACCCACTTGAGCAGAACAAGTATATGGAAACTAGATGAATCTATAGGACATATCAAAGGTGACAAAATGATGGAACATAGATGAATCTATAGGTCAGAGGTGACATAATTATGGAAGAGAATAATAGTCAAAGGTCTTATATAGGGAGATTGTTAGTGTGTGTTGTCCTTGATATTTGATGAATGAACAAATTGATAAAAGTATATGGCATTTGTGTTTATAGATGTGACAAAATGCAGGGAAGTTCAGAGAAATCAGTTCAAAACTGATGTACAATGGAAAGTCACATTATAACAGGTCTATTCATAGGTAAAAAAGTAATGGTACAAAAGAATAGGATGATGGAACAAATGACTACAGATCATAATCAGGCAATTGAGGAGAAATAATGTTTTCAGGTATATTAAGTTGTATACGTGGGTTCACTGTATAAAAAGAGCATGTACACGCGGGTTCACTAAATAAAAATAGAGTATATGTATACATGCACCTTCACAATAGGAAAAACACATATGAGTTGGAAAATAAAGGAAATTCAAGAGTAAAGAATAACAATGGTCAATACCATGGTATTAGCCCACAATATTGAGTGGAGTAATGACTATTTAATCCCATCCAAGAATACCACAGGTTCTAAGTGTTATTTTGGTTCGAGGTATTGAGAAAGTCCAAAAGCTATGTAAGGAGGAGAAGATCAAAGGGCTAAGTGTACAAGCAATGAATATATTATGAAGTGTTAGATCAAAAGAAATTATGAATGTTATGGGCTCCTAATGCTTTGCTTGATCTGGACTAAGTATGCACCTGAGTGTTTGATGATGGATGAGATCTAATGATGGATCAAGATCATAATAACTTATCATTATGTGATCTGATAATGGATAGGCTAGATCTGAATGTTAACGCTCCTTTTATCCTTTATATGTTATGATATGGGTATGTCTAATGTCTCGAATAGCTGTGAAATTACAAGTAAGTATTTGCAGATCTGTACACTGGTTCACCTTGGTGAAGGCATGTATACACACTGGTTCAGTCCTTCCAAGCAGCGTTACAAAAGAAAAGATTGATGTTCAGAGATGACTGATCTATCTGATTAGTGCTGTTGTTTTACTTCTGTATGTCAATGATGTCTTCATTAGATCTAAAAGTAGAACTGAATGGAAAAGGAGATTGAGTTTGATTGATTGATTGATTAAGTGAAAAGGGTGATATTTGTTGATGTCTATTTAAATCTCTGTAATTTGATAGTAGATCTTCATAATGTCACTGATTGGTATAGTTTGTGGTTTAGAGGTTTATGATTTAGTATATTTAGAGGTAGACACAGTTTGTGCTAAATAAAGTAGCATATACACACAGGTTGGCTTCATTCAAAGCGCGTATGCATTCTGACACATGACTTTTGAGGTTACAATTAGTTCTGGTTGTTGATGCAGTGTTCTAGGTTCAGATCTGTGTACTCTTTACAATGATCTGTCTGTTCCAGTTGATTGGTTGAAGTTGATTAAGTTTGAATGAATGGTTGATCCAATTGTGTCAGAGGTTCAATGATTGTTTGATTTAGTATGTGAGAGGTTTTAGTGATTGATTGATTTAGTTATGTTTTATTCAGAGATTGATGATTGGGCTTCAATTATATTAGAGATTGATGATTAAGTTTTAGTGATTGGTTGATGTAGATGTATTTTATGGATGTAATGCAATGGTGATTGATATTTGAGCTTAAATGTTATTGATGTGTCCAGTGTGAAAATTTGATGAAACATGGCCTTCATAGTGTGTTGTTGTGTACCAAGAATATCCAGTCTGAAAATTTATGAAACGTGGTCCCTGTAGGATACTGAGGGTTGGAGCCTTCAATGAGGAAGTCAAAGCTTCCTCTCATTAGTGGTTGGTGATTTGATCAGGGGGTTGGAGCTCCCTTCTAGTAGAAGTTGGAGAACAAGTGAATGTAGTAGACTTATGTAGGCTGATTCTTACATACTAGTAAACATATCGTCTAGTACAAGAGCTAGGGCATTGTAGCTCCCTTCGAGTACAAGCTGGAGAATGAGAGAAGGTTGTAGCCTTCTTCAGGTGGGTGTTTGTGTATTGGTATGAGTTTGCACTAGTACAATATTGTAAACAAAATATTATTTATATTAAAAGAAGGTCGAGACAACGACAGTAGGTGGGTTTTCTCCCGCATTGGGTTTCCACCTTAAATCTTGGTGCTCATGTGTGTTGCTTATCTGTGATGGTTTATTATGTTATTGCTGCACCTAGTTACTGTTTAATGTTTAATAAAGAACTAATGCACTGATTAAAAGATCAACATATGATGAATTAACTGAATCATAATTTCATTGTATATACATTAGTTGCCTTAAGAACAGTTGTGTGCACATGTGAGTTCCCTTCATTGAAGTAGCGCATATAAATCTAACTATGGAAATGAAAGAGTTATTGATTTGTAAATACTGATTCACCCCGCCTCTCAATATTATTCCCAATAGTGTGTATCCTCTTATTTTGATGTTTCTTGTTCCTTTTCTTCTTCCTCTTCGTGACAATCTATGTAAAATAATTTCTTCTCAGCACACTTATGACCTTTAGTGTATTTGCTATCACAACTGTAATAAAGCCTTTTTTCTCTTCTTTCTTCCAATTGTTGTGGTGTCAACCTTGTAGGTTGTGGAAGGCTAGGGGCAACAACTCTTCCATGTTTATAGTTTTGATTGGTAAGCTTCCTTGTTGCCATAATTTTTCTTTCAATTTTGCTTGCCAACCTGAATCCCTCCTCCAATGAATCAGTTTCCCAAATGTGAACCTCATGTTGGATGTTATCATTTAATGTCCCTATGAACACATCAATCCTTTTCTCCTTTGGAATATATTTTACCCCTTTTATTCAATTTTTGGAAGTCCTCAATGTGCTCCACCATTGAACCTTTTTGTTTGAGATTTATCAATTGGAAAAAAAAAAGGTGTTTCTTTTTGTATCCTCATAATGTGTTATAATTTCTTCTTCAAAAATTGCCCAAGTGACAATTTGTTTAGGAGAGCAAAGCCATCGATACCATACAAATTGTTTGGGTTCCAAATATAAAGTTGCAATGCACACCTTTTGTGTGTTTTGCACATTACGGAGATTGAAATATTTCTCCATCTGTAGTATCCATGTTACGGGATCCTTGCCATCAAACTTCCTCATATCAATCTTTGGAACATTTTGTGTCTTCAATCCAATGTTAGAGTCTATAAAATCACGATTAACATTTCTTTTTTTCTCCTCATGAGTTTCCTTTACTACCCTTTCTTGTGAAATCTATCTTCAAATATTCCATGTTGCCTTTATGTTTTTATTCTATACCATCCATATTATCTTCCACGCCATCCATCTTAGCTTCCATGCCATCCATCCTAGAGTCCATACCATTCATCTTAGCTTCCATGACATCCATCTTAGATTCCATACCATTCATATTAGATTGCATGTCATTCTTTAAATGATCCATCTTAGGTTCCACGCCTTTTTTTAAACCATCCATCTTAGCTTCTTTACTTTTTGTGAGAGTGAAATTTGTTGCAATTGGTCTCATAATTTTGATATATCATGTTGCATTTCTTCCTCTCCTTCATGAGTCATGATAGAGCTTTCGAGTTTCTTACTAGGTGTTTCCATTTTCTTTCTTCAAGGCATCAATTAATGACAATTATGCTTCACTATGTCCTTTGAATTCCTTCAAACTAATTTTTCAAACCAAACTTATGCAATATCTTAAAAAGGCTACACACCTTTTTTGGCTTTGTAGGAGCTCGATATTGAATCGGTTGCCTATCTGTAATGGCAGATCTCCAAGGTATGAAATTATGTCCTGTGGTAGCCCTTTGAGTCCTTGTTCGAACCCCACAAGTCAGATCAAGATGGGATTCTCCAAGAAATAGTTTTTCTAAATCTCCCTCGATGACCTGATTATAGATTGGTTCAATAGAGTAAACTTCTATGAAGTGCCACATGTCACCGTTTCGACCTTGGGACCTGAAACCAATACATATAAAACTACAGTACATCCTATTTCTATACCATTTTACGAAATTTCAATAATATAATGCTCAGAGGGAAAGTTATGATGATTTTCCCCCGGTCACCCGTTTGAGATATAATTCGTGAGCTTGCCAAAACACTAACTTCCTTGGATCATATCTCCTAAAATATAGCAAGACAAGATCTGAAATTCATACACGAGATTCATCAAGATTTTGGCTCAAATGGGTTTTAAGCTTAGCTTCTGAAATATATTCAAAACAAAGTTATAGCGAAAATTCCATGATGACCTATTTGAAGCAGCAAAACCCTAGAATCCAAAGCTCTAATACCTATTGTTATGCAACCAACTCACCAAATAGAAGAAAATATAGAGAAACGACTTCAAAATCAGCCTCTTTGAGGGGGAAACCTCCTTTACATTACACAAATGAACAATTCTTGGATGATACAAAAATAGTGGGATTCTATGGGGCGCAATAATAATAATATGGGGAAAAAGGGCACAACAATAACAATAAGGGGCTACAATGACAATAATAATAAGGGAATACACAAGTATTATAGGGGCCTAAAAATTTGGTAAATACTAGGTCAAATATATGTTTCGCACTAAACATTTGATTTAGTTTCAGTTGGAGCCTCATCATGATCACTGGATAGCTGCCAAACATATATTGAGGTATCTTCGTGGCACTATACATCACTGCCTAAAGTATGATAGTAAGGAAGTCAAGCTAATTTCATTCACAGAATTTGATTGGGGTGGTAGTGAGACCGATGGAAGGAGCACTACCGGAGGATGCTTTAGTATGGGAGATGCTATGATCTCACATATGAGTAGGAAGCAAGATCCAGTTGCATTGAGTAGTGTCGGGGAATAATATGTGGTTGCATGTGAAGTAGAAAAATAGGTTGTTTGGTTAAGGAAGCTTCTGATAGACTTGTTCAGAAAGTCTTTGGGTCCTATTGTGATTAACTATGATAATCAAAGTTGTATCAAGATGTTTGGAGATCCCATGTTTCATTCAAGGATGAAACATATCAATAATAAGTTCCACTTTATTAGGAACTTGATGTAGGATGGGATTGTGAAGTTAGAAAATTTTCTGATAGAAGAACATGTAACATACATACTGACAAAAGGCTCTTCCTAATAATAAGTTTAAATATCTAAGGAACCTTCTCGGTTTGGTAGATATTGGTGATTTTATTGATGATAAGAGAAATGGAAGAGATTCGTTGAGGCTTTGCGAGTGAAGCATTTCTTGTGGAGACATTAGGACGACACTATGTATTGATGTCAAGAATCCTGGAATAAAAAAGGTGGTGTTGTGTATTCAGCACAGTTTTGGATACACATCTATATGTTTGGGTTACTGGTTAGAAAGTAAGCCTGATGGTACATAGAGGGGATGAAATCTTGAGTCCACCTTAGTCCCATGTGGATAGCTTTCCCTGGTTAAGAATCTAGTCCATGGTATTGTGATGCCTAAACTGTTTAGTGACTGGTTGGATAAATTGTCCTAGTCAGGAATCTAGTCCATGACATTGCATTGCCTAAATTGTTGAGTGGCTAGTTGGATAGATATCACTGGCCAGGAATCTAGTCCATGGCATTGTGGTGCCTAAATTGTTGAGTGGTAGGTTGGATAGATTTCCCTGGTCAAGAATCTAGTCCATGGAATTGCGGTGCCTAAATTGTTAAGTGACTGGTTGGATAGATATCATTGGTCATGAATCTAGTCCATGGCATTGTGGCGCCTAAAGGTTATTCATGTTTTCATATAGTTTGAGATCTTCCAATTTTTTTGTACATTATGAATACCTCCCTAGTTAAGAGGGAGTGTTGGAGAAAGTAACTATGTTTGATCTTCAATAATGTACTTGAGTCACTATGTAATGTACTTGTCAAAAGAATAAATAAAATAATTTTTATTATTGTAAAAATGACTTATTAAAGCATGGTATTCATGCTTGGGTCATCATTATGTTAGTCAAATTCCCCATTGTGGACTCCTAGGATTAATATTAAGTTTATAGAGTCATTGTACATTCGAAAATACCCTTCTTCGGATTTCGGATCATGTAAAAAGGTTTTTTATCATGTCAAATATCAATTTTGTGTCCTCCACGTCATATTTGCCTAAGGAAGATCAAGTCAAACTAAGGACCCCCATTGGACCGATGAGAAGAATATATATTGAAGGAGGTCGAAGTCATTTGGAGCATTCACTATCTCAAGCAATTCGACATCTCTAGAAGAGTTAGGAAGTGAGAAGTCTAATGCCAGAAGGAGAAAATGAGTGTGAGTTTGGGGGAATCTCTAGAGAACAATAAAACCAAAATTTTTGTGTGTGTCTCTCCTTGTTTCGTTGTCTGGTTTGGGAGACCGAAGTCTCCTAGCATTTTGCTAGTGCTAGAAGTTGCATGTTGTTGGAAACTACTAGTTGAATTTTCTAGGAGTCAGTGATATTGGAGGCTGACATGGTGTGGAGGGAAAGTCTGGTCTTGGTCTAGGTTGAAGAGTCTCAAATAATACTATTGAAAGGTAGAATTATCTTGACTTGGTTTTCCCCTCAAGGAGGGTTTTTCCCTGGCATGAGCCTATATCTTGTGTCTCTTGTTTTGTGATATTCATGTATGTATAATTGCTTGATGAAAGATAAGATAATAAAGAAGTAAAAGAAGCAAACACACTCACAAGTAAATATCAAGATAGGAGAATCAAACTCTAATATATTATCTTTGATTTTCCAACAGCAAAGGCTCTTCACAATACTCGTAAGCTCTTTCTAAGCCTAAGCCTAGCCAAAAGATTTTCTCCCAAAACCACCTTACATGAGTTATAAGGTTTTATTTATAACAAGAAGGGGGTGAATCTTCAACTCCCCTTTGTAACCTTTGGACTACCCTCATGACCCTTCAAATTATTCACTAAATAACACATTAGATTACATGATGAATTTTCATGTTCCAATATTGACACTTGAAATTTCACTGACAACATAATTACAAATAATATTACATTTTCCACATGTAACCATATAAGAAAAAATAGGGTAGATACAGCATAACAAGACACAACGCTATGATTATGGATTTTTGGGAAAGTCCAAATAAATAACCACCACTTGCTCCTTCTTGATCACATATTGGTGCCAAGCTTGGCATTATGTGATGGTGTCCCCATAATACTTAATGGTGTCTTTCTAGAAGTGGACTCTAGCCTCCATGGCATATGGGTATATTGACTTGCAAACTGTATCCAACTCATTCTGAAGCATGAGCAACATTGACTTGATCTTGACAGGACCACCTATGTACTTATGCATGTTTTGTGTGTTCAACTTCAAGTCTTACCTGGTGGCTTCTTGTCTTAGCTGCTTCAAGTACTAATCGATCTCTAGTCAGACTTGGTTCTTAGGTTTAGCATCGTTCAAGGAACTGATTGATGGGATCTGGTGTTTTCTCACCAAGACATCAAAACTATTGTACAATCACACATATGAGGCTTGGGTGCTGCTGATGAATGAGGCGAGTTGCTCATTGTTCTCAATCAACATTCAAACCTTTTCTTTCTCCAACCCTTCTCATGGATTTATGTTCTTCACTAAGTCAAGAGGGGCCCCTTAGTACCACATTTTCCACTCTTGTGCATGGGTGATGGCAACATATATGTTTTTTATATTTTGAACAAGCTCTTTGCTTCACTGTTATAGGCTATGAAAACAGACAATTTATTTATACATTTTGACAAATCCATCATAGAGCTTCTGCATGATATCTCGAAGTGTTGATACTTAAAAAAGTATCATTTTTCTCATCTCCCCCATTACGGAATCTACATTCTGCATTGATGCTCGGAGTTGTCTTGCCTCTTTCCTCGCAACATGCAAGTTATTTTCCATTAATTCTTGACCATCAGATACTGGACATTTGATCTTGTCACTCTTGCATAGGCCAAGCTAGCTTGGGAAATGACAGTTGGATGCTTCATGGTGTCTGACACTATCACCCTTTCCTTGATGAATACAAGTGATGCGTGATCATATGGAAAGTGCTTCCTCTGCACCTATATAATCCTCTTATGGAACTGATCAAATAATAGGTTGTACACATCCATGACCGGCTCATCCTCAAGGAGAACAACATATCCGTGCTTTCTCGAGGTTGGATCTGCTACTGGAGGTGGTGGAGATAGAGGGATGACCCATGGTGCTTTCGGCATCAGGTTAGTTTCTTCACACCACGACTCCTTTTCCAACTCCATGTCTGTCACTTCAATCAATTTCTCAATCTATTGAGCAAACTCACAATCCTACATCCGTTCATCTTGCTCCTCATTTGTTGGCTGTTCTAGCTCATCAACCTATATTTGCATTATTTCCTTTGTCGTTAGGCCTTTCCTTTGTTCTTCTTCCATCTTCTTCTTCTCTTCTCATTCTCTCCTCCTTAACCCATGTTCTTCCTTCAACTTATTCTCTTTCTTCTGCAACTTCAATTATGCTTCCTGCAACCTCTTATTTTCTCTCTTACTTTGCTCCTCTCTTCATTCTTTGATCCCTCTTTTCTTCTGCTACCAAATCCGCCTTTGTGATAATATGACTTGCCATCATCTTGGAGACTTTCTCTCCCTCTTGATTGTCAACAAAATTCCTATTTCCTTGTCCTGCACTGGATTGCTACCTTTTGTTGTTGTTGTTGTCGCTTCTAGAGCTGCTGATGTCTATTGAAAAACCTTCCAATTTCTTGATATAATGACAGGCTCATTGAGTTTGGAGGCATTGTAGTAGTACCTCCAAGGATCCTCTTCTGGCTAATGAAATGTTTCATTGATCCACATAAAGTAAATTCTTGTACAATGGTCCTTGCAAATACCATGGGAATCATATAGATTAAATTCCTTGGTGTGGAAATTGAATTTCGCTATGTCCTTAACTTTAACATATTCATATTTCAAGCTCTTAATATCATATAATCAGATATGGAAAGGAAGAGTAGGACATGTCACTTTATTCTTTGTATGCAGTCTTCTTGAAAACCCTGTAGTGAGGTGGTATGGAACTTCTTGTATGATTAGTTTGTCATTGGCATACATTGGTACGACATGAGGAGGATTCTCTCCGCCAAACATTTTGATGAAGGTGCCTCTTGGTGACGCATACCAATCTGCAATGCCTAATATCACATCCATTTCTTCTCAGGACACGCAAGGTGGATCTTGATCAGATATAAGCTTGTATAACAGGATGATAAAATGGTCAATTAGTCTTGTCATCACTCCGTGATAGCTACAACTGGAAAGAATCTTGAAGTAAATGTTTATGGAAGTCTATTGTGGTGTCCATGTCCAACTCATGCCATGGAACTACCGTTGTGCCCAAATTGCATCCATTAAGTATGCGAACATGTAAAACCTTTCTTTCTCATTCTTGGGCAGATTTCGAGCGTTAGCTACATGGGACTTCATATGTTTAGCCAAAAAATCCAACCAATTGAATGGCCTTTCATGACTTACCAATTGGTCCAGTAAGACTACCCACCCTTTAGGGAAGGTCTTTGTACTCTCTTGACCATATATTATGTAGGCAAAGATAATTAAGAACTGATAAGCCTTCCTAAGTGACTTTATCTTGTAAACATGGGTGGGTGTCTATCTAAGCTTCAACAACTCTTTCACCCAACGCTTGACAATGTCTCTTGTATTCACATAGATATCGGTAGCATAGAGGAGTGAGTCCATGTGCTTCACTAGATGGAGAAATTGATACATCTGCTGAGAGTCTTTTGCCCTGAAGGTGGCAACTTTCTCATGTTGGAACTGATCAATGTCATAGTTTGTTCATCCTCATGTGAGACAATCCAGGTAACGATGTCCTCACACGGGAAAGAGGATACCTACATGCAACCTTGTATAACCCTGATTGCTAGATGCTAAGATAAACCTTTCGATGCTCTAAGTGTAACTTAAAGTCCTCTACAAAAGTCTCTTTGATTAGTTTCCATGTCAGTGTTGTTCCCTTCTCAATAAATAGCCAAGTATCTGCATACACTGGTAAATCAATTGATATCTTCTCAACTTCTTCCCCTATACTTCTCTCAGTGGTTTCCTTTGATGAAAATCTCTTAGATTCCATGTTAATTGTGACTGCTGGAGAGATGCTCAACAACTGTTGTACCTGTGGGATAGAGAAGACACTCATGGTAAGAAAATGTGAGTTTAAAATAAAAAAAACTTCAAGGCAAGTTCAAGCAACAAGTTGGGCACTTGGGGTGAGGGATTGCACTAATTTTCTTGATAGGGGTGATTGATTTATTTTTGGAATTGTGCACTACGTGGTCCCAGTAGTCAGTGTGGAGGCTTGATGATTGGAACTGTGCAATGAACAATGCAGTATGGGCCAATGCCAGGGAGAGACTACGTATTGCACAATATAAGTGGCCAAGCTAGGAGGTTGGCTCTTGGAACTACGCAGTGCAAAGTTGGAGCCAACCCAGGATATGCTCTGCACAATTCTAGAAGCCAATTTAGAGGCTTGAGTCTCTAGATTGCGTAGTGAAAACTGTGCAAAGTGAGATCTAGGCTAGAGGACCTAGATCTTTCCAAGGGAAGTGTGAAAACAAGAAGATCTGAAAGATAGTGTGAAGATGACTGTAGATCTGACGAAGTGTTGATGCATGCATGTGAAACAAGTGTTTGTGCAAGAACAAGAAAACTCATGCGAAACTTGGGAAATAAAATCTATATCCTGAGATGACACTTCTACAAGTTAAAAGAATTTAAAACACTAGAAATCATGCAAAGAAACATGTGAAACAACACTCACACAAGCCAAACAACAAAAAGCGACAAACGACAATACAAGAAGAAATCACTCAGAAAAGTAACGACGATCACGCCGAAGCTTCCTTGGTATCCTCAAGAATTCTAGAGCTCCAAGATCGAGTTTGGAAAGGAGATCTAACAACATCAATTAAATAGATTTGGACAAATTAGGGTTTATGATGTGCATGCCTAAAATCAAGGAAAAAGTGACACTTGGAAAAAATTTCTAAAAATAACACAAGTGCCTTCTTTGGGATACTAAAAATAGATCCCTATGTTTTAGGGATGTTTTTCTTCTTTTTTCTTTTCTTTTTTTTTGGGTGAAGCTTGCCATGTACACTGTCAGGGAAGACAACATAGTTTTAGGAACTGGGAAACTTTCCAGCTTAGTGCACTACGGATTTTCTTAGCTCAGTGAGAGTTGCGTAATTTCTGGGCTCAGTGTTGCGCTGCGCCCTCATGACTACGAATTTTCTCAGCCTAAGGCTCACTAGAAGTTAGGATTGCACAATTCCCAACAACAAGGCTAGATTCCCTCAAGAATTGTGTAGTTTCTGGGGCAAGGCCATAACTATTGTGGGACCAAGTCAGGAGATCAACTTGTGAGTTAGGAAATCAACTAAGTGAGAAAACATAAGCCAAAATGAAAATAATAAGTCTCAGTCGAAGCATGGATACCTGGACTAGTGCAACATGAGCTTCTATGGTTTAGAAGGAAGGCTCCAAAACCAAAGCATAGGCCAAATCTTGGATGGTGGTTGTAGCCGCTACAACAAACGGATGAAGATCTTGTGATAAATATTAATGTAATGTCTATTTCCCATCATGTTAAATAAGTTTTGTGTGTTTTTTACCAACTAGATTTCCTCCACATATACAAAGAACACAACATGATTTTTGATATATTCTTACTTCTCTCAATGAATTCATACTAGTTGATTTCTTACAAAGGTGGTACAAAGTTCATATATTTGATAGGCTAGATGCTCCTCTAATCTCTTGCCATTAATGCTTCTCAAACAATGGATAAAGTTTTTTGCAGTTAATCTCTAAAATAAGCTTTTTTTTGTTGTCTTATGTACATATAATATCTTTTTTGAAGTTTTTATCACATTGATGATAGGTATTGAGCACAAGTACTATTTTTAAGGTTCTCAAACAATCCTATTAAGGAATATTTAATGACATGGATCTTAGAAATACAATTCTGGATTTTACTTTGTTTCAAGTCAAATATAAAGTAGGTTTTTTTTCTTTTTCATTGTTGTTAGAAAAAAAAATCCACCTAAATATATTTTAAACCTTGATTTATTAATGAATAAGATGATCAAATTTCTTTATATATAATTTT
>APFE031645156.1:44993-66049 GCA_000404065.3 Pinus taeda
CACAATAAAATACATATATTATGCCTATGAGTAAACTAAACTAAAAAATAAAAAATATATCAATCATCACAATGAAATACATATGTTAAACTAAATTAAGCAAGTGTAGTATGTAGCGTTATTGCTTAGCACCTACCTCGTATGCAAAAAGTGTTTGATAGAAATCATTGAATGCTTGAAAAAATTCAAAAATCTAATCATAAAACACATTTGAATACAAAAAGGGGAATAAACAAAAGTAATTAGTGGACTAGATAACCTTAGAGAAAAATAAGCCCCGAGGATGTGGTCTAATGGTTAGGGTCGGAGGTTTGGTCTCCAGAGGTCTTGTGGTCCAATCCTCAACAGGACAATATATGCCCAAGAGCTACTCTAAGCATGGTTTCCTCACTTGAAAAAATAAACCCTTGGAACAAAATAGAGGTAGGTGCATACATAATTTTGATGAAACATTAGCCCTTCACTTGAAAAAAAAACATTAGAGAAAAAGAGAGATAGGTGCATAGATAATTTTGGATGAAACATTAGCCCCAACATCATCATTTGTTACAAATGTTAAGAGTTTATTTACATGTTCTTGTGCACATTTTATTCCATATTTAGCTTATGGGACCAAATAAGGAGGAGAAATTACAATGTCTACTATCTTTATATCAAATAATGTATATGTTGATATAAATATATTTTTTTTAAAGGCTAACTATTGTAAGAAACTATTTATTTAATTCTAAATTTATACTCATCCTAATACGATGACCAATAAATAATCTATGGTAGAATTTCTATGTAGAAAAAAATAAATTAATATGAAGTATCATGTGTTGTCTTAATTGCGTGGAAAAGACAATATCTACTATAAAAATTAACAATGTCTAGTATTGTTAGATCTAAGACTTTTGTGATCCATAATGTAGAAATTGGTCTTTTAGATTAATCACATCATTAGGATTGGGTCGACGTTTTGAACCAACTAATGGGGTTCATCCTTAGGACAAGGTGATAAATCAATTGATCTGAGAGAATAAATAGCGAGGATGCATCCTTGTTTAGGGTTAGCCTTTGGTGAAATTATTACTTCGGGGATGTTAGTTAAATTAATTAGTAATTTAGTTGGAAAGTAGCTGTTATGTAATAATTAAATAATTCATAGCGATATTAATATTATCTTAGAATAATTACTTTATATAATATTATTTGTTAGGGTTGACCTATTTAATATAAAAATTGGTTGAAAACTAGCTGTTATTTTGATTACAATAAAACAATTTATAAAAAACAGTATTAAAAATAATAAATTTAAATAGAATCAAATGATAGGGGTTGACCTATTCAATATAAATTTGGTTGAAAAATAATAGAAAATAATCATTTCAATATTGTAAATTAGTTATCAATCTTTATAATAGTATTACATCAAAATAATTAATTATTTATAATATTGTTAGTTAGGAGGGACTAATTCAATATTTGTTAGGTTGAAAACTCACTAAAAGTAATAATTCAAAATAAAATATTTAAATTCAATAAATTTTTCCAATACCTCTAATAAGATTATTGACCATAATAGGAAAGAGGAAATCTTATCCTCTTTGAAAAAGAGGAAAGAAAAGCTAACCAAAAAAGGTTTCAAATAAAATAATGGAAGGTTGATAAAAAAAGAAGAGGAAGAGAATAAAAAGGAGAATATGTATAAAATAAGAGAAAAAAAGGAAAAAAGCTGAAGGTGACTAAAGGGAGGAGTTAAGAAGAGAGAGTCTAGTTGGTTCAAAACGTTGACCCAATCCTAACGATGTGATTAATCCGAAAGAATGATTTCTAAATGTCTAGTATATTGAAATAAAAAATTGGTTACACAAAGGTAAGTGTGAGTGGAAAAAGTCCTATTTATTTATTTATTTATTTATTTATTTATTTATTTAAGTTATGATTAAAATTGTAAAGACAAGTCCGCCTGGGCTAGCTCAAGTGGCGATGGTCATGGAATGAAGTTTGACCAAACCAGTGATCTTGGGTTCGAATCTTGTGCTACCCTCCTCCCGTAGCGGAGTGAATAATGGACATGTAAACTCGAAAATCAGATTGTCCTACCATGCTTACAAAAAGAAATGTAAAGACAAAAGAGAAAATCTTATTTATTGTAGTGTCGACATAAATTTTATTTTTATATTGCATCATGGTTTAAATTTTAATTGTGAAAATATATAATATAGGTAAGGTTTATTGAGAAAAATGATTGAACCAAGTCCATTCAATAGTAAAAATGTGCAAGGAAAAAATATGAAGGAAATAAGAAAGGGAAAAATTGGTGTAGTTGTTGCTTTTGCTTTTTAAATTGTCCATAGTTAATAAAATCATGAAACATAATGACAACTAGTTTTTTTTTGAAAAGAAAATTTTCATTATGGAAAAATCCATAAATTTGGAAAAATAAATCGATAATTAATTTATGACGACACTTGCCTATTAGAGATTTTTCTTTATTTAATTTTTAAACAATTTTTAATTCTGAAAAATATATTTTAAACTGCATAAAATTAGCCATCCACCGTTAAAAAAGTAGAAATTTAAATTTCAAACATTCAAAAAATAATTTTCAGTTTCTTAACAAATAAGTTTAATATTTAACTTTATGAAAACTTTAATAAACTTTAGAAATAGTTTCTAAAATTTTCAAATTAATTAGAATTCAAAGAATATTTGACTCAAAATTATTACAATATAATCTGAGTACCTGGTATAAAAAGAGACAATTTAGTTGTACATTTCTTTTGTAATCACGTAGAAATGAAACCAATAACAGATTTTGGAAGCATTGGAACCTACACCCTATGGTAGCCACTACCTCTTTGGATCCATTGGAGACATAGATCTCCAGGAGATTTGAACTTGCACCCTATGGGGGCCATGGTATCCCCGCATCTAGTGGAATGTCAACAAGGAGACCATGGTTGTCGAAGTTAACATGCACTTTATGGAATTAGAATGTTGGTCACTCAGTTTGGGTCATCTTTGCACCTAGTGAGTGTGCAGCTCCATATTTTATTAAAGCACTACGTGTCTTAGATTCGAACTCGAGACGTGCCGGTTCAGAGAAAATGGAAGAAGAATTGTGTTGTTAAGTGGACTTGTATCTCTCGGTTCTGTTGCAGCTGCTACAACAATTGGCGACACACTAGTAGAACTCCAACTTCTCTGTTTTGGTTCATTGACAGCATATGTCCTTGGTATTTCATGGAGTATTGAATTGATGTGCGTGTTATTTCGTCTTCCCACTTACCCCATGGAAAGACGTGGTTCACCTTTTGCCAACTCAGTCAAACATAACAAAAGTTTCAGCTTGATCACAGTGTTTTGAAATCAGGAAGGGTAGTTTGGCTCACGAGTTGAAATTTTTTAGAGTATAAGTTTTCATCTCTAGTGTTGCTTCACTACCAGTAGGCCTAAATAGTACCCCGATGGAGTCACATAGGGACACACACATTTCTCCACTGCCAGTGAACTTGATTACTACCCTGGCGGAGTTGCATGCTTCACCTCTTTGCATAGGAAGCATTTCTCTTCTTTCGCCTTTGTATTTTTTTCAAGAGGATTGTGCATAGGTACTTATTTATTTTGGGTTGGAAGAGGGATCCTGACTTATTGAGAGAAGAAGAGGTTATTAATTCAGAGAAGCATGTACAACCTTTCACATAGGTTTGCTCACTTAGATTTCCCCTTCTCTCGTTCTACTAGTTGGATGAGCTTGAACACATAGAGCAGAAGTTTGAGCACAGGTGTGGGGTTTACCAGTGTGGACATAGGTTCACTGTTGGACCCAAGATTCCCTTGCAAAAGGTATGTATGAAGGTTTTAACCAAGAATAGAAATACAAACACAGGACTTGCCAAGTGTTGCAGTGTCACAAGTCCCTTCAGATCTCAGCCACATAGTCATTTAAAACCGAGAACTCAGTAGAGGGCAACACTTATTTGGAAAAATAAAAATAGCATGATAATAAGAAAACACAAAACAAAACAAAAATAGTAAGTGAAAGCACAAAAACGAAAACAAGCAAGAAGGAGTAAGCAGACTATGTGCATGGCATGAGGTATGACCTGACCTACTGAAAATAGTGCTTGAGATCTTGGTCGTTGATACGAAGATTGTCAATCCTCTCGTCAAGTGATTGCAGACGGTATGTGTGAGGGCCAATCTTCTTGTGAACCAGTATCAGATTATCAGGTTCCTCTACCGGAACTTGGTGGTATCACAAAATACCTTTAGATGAAGACAAAAAATTTTCTTCAGATACTGCATGTAACATAGGTTCTTATAATGGCATGGGGTAGCTTCTTTTTGTTCCGAGAATGTTCAAGTTTCTGAAATTGATGCATAAGCAGATTTCCCCAGATTTCTTACATACGGAACTTAAATTAGAAACCAATGTAAAATAACAAACTTTGTAAGTGATTCAAACATCCAATAACTTAGTCAGTTCTTTCTATATAAGGCTTACAAGTGACATATGTGTTTTACCTAGTTTTTGCTGCAATGGCTTGGCTCCTTATTTTCTTGGAATCTTGTGTTGGATTATTCGCATGCCGTATGTACTCAAGTGATCATATGCACACACAGAGACATCCTGATACTGTTTGAACAAGAAGAAAAAGGCTTTCCACTACTACGATGTGCAGTACGTACCGAGACTGACTAACTTCAGATTGTGGTATGTTCCCAGGTTGATTTGTTTGTTCCTCATGGTGGAACTGTGAATTTTTCTAACCATGGTTCTGCAACTCTTAGGGCCTGTTGAGAGGAACTGCATCCTTGGGGATGAGGTTTCCTTTCTTCCCGTTAGCTGCAACTTGTAGGGGTTTCTCGTGCTCATCTTCATCAACTGCTACATCCCTAAAGGCATCAAAGATATCCTTGAAGTTGAGTATCTGTTGATCATCACCAAAAATGCATAGCTTAGTTATGTTATCAGGTATAGAAGGCTTATACAAAATTTCAACAGTAAATCTATCCCTAAGTAGTGACATGCTAGCAGCTACATTTTCCAAGGCATCGACCACTGCAATATGTATTCTTGGTAAAATGCTGATATTAAATGCTTGGAAGTTAGAGATCAGTTGCCATACTTCTAGCTGGTAACTTTTGAAATGAGGTGATAAATAGTGAGTGGTGTTACGTACCTGCTGTACCCCTATTTCGGAATCACCCACCACTTTGAGTGTGGCCACGTTAAGGCTAATGGCCTTTTGCAAGCCCACCATGAGTGCTTTGTATTAAACAACATTTTTTGTGCACTTGAACTCCAAGAAGCTTGAAATCAGGGGTTTTCTATTATTTGGGTTGACCAAGACACACTCGGCTCCAGACCCATCCTCTGTCTTCAATCCTTCAGAATATATGTTCCACAAATCATCTGTGCATAGACCATTCGACACGCTTGCAATAATGATACTACTATCACTACTACTACTGCTACTACTGTTACAACGGAATGTACAGGTTTCATTTCCATCATTTGGGCAAGAAAGGATACCCAAATATGTATCTAGTGGAGTTGAAGTTGGCTGTGCGAGATAACACCCCAGCTTTACTTCCAAGAGGCAGTTGTCGAACATGAGCTCTTTGAAGGCCAACGGTTTGTTCTCGCCATTGATGGGAGTGACATTGTGCCTTGTGTATCTCTCGGATAACACCTGGATTTGATTATATTTTCCCTTGTACGGAATCCATAATTGGGACCAATCTGTAGCAAAGTATTCGTTCAGCTTGTTGAACCAATCTCTACTGAGTAGTAAGCCATATGCTTTCGGTATGTTCAAAACAACAATATTTATGCACTGGTGAACTCATCCATCATGAGATAATCTAATGACCACATTGCGAAGTTCAGCAATGGATGGAAAACATGTGCAATCAAGTTGGATGATATGCACAGATGTTTTGCTCCATTACGCATTGATCTTCTTAGCAATTGAGAGTGGCATGACATTGGTTGACACGCCATAATCAACCAAATAGTTGTGAACATTACAGTTTAAGATTTCAAATGATAACAAGAATGGAGAGCAAACAAAGTTCACTTTTTCCATCCGGAGTGTGTTTAGCATAGTTGTGAGTGATGCGAGAGATGTGCTTGCTACCTTGCTGATAGAGGTTATGTTGTCTGTAGATGTCTACCCTAACACACGTAGCAATATGTCTCGTTGTCCTTGAATCTTAGCAAACTCAAACAAGCTAAATTTTGTGCAAGCCTTCTTCATATCTTCCATAATATTGTAATTAAGGAAGGGTAGACTAACCGAGATGGTTGGGCTTGGACTGATGCTAGTGTTGTCCAGCAGAGCATTCTACAGTTTGCTGCTCATCAACGTACTCTTGTCCACCGTTGTCTTCTTGGGTTTGCTTTTCTTTTTCTGCTTTGTGACGGCTGGTGGATCAACCTTCCTCATTAATAATTTCATCTTTTTTCGCATTTCCCTAATTGTAGGGGGATCCCCTTGACTTTTGTGATTGTGTCGATTATTTTTCTTTTGGGGTTGCTTCTCAGTGTTTGTTTTATGTGCTACTTGTGAGCACTGATACATGTTGATCACCTACCCAATGCTTGATGTCTCATCAGGTGTAGCATCTTCATCATTGCCTGTGCCTCCCGGTTGGCCCTGCGTACTTCTCACTACGTTTGGTGCACGATTGCACACTGAACCTACAACTCATTTCCAATCTGGACAAGACCTTTCTAGGTGATCGTCTTCATGGAATGAGAAAAATTTATCATTCGAGCATCGTTCTAACTGGAACATTGAGCTGTAGCTTTGTGTAGTTTTAGCCAGCCAGAAACTGTTCCCTGATGACATGCTTCCTTGCTTTTGTATGGGTGGAATACTACTCGTAAATGTGTCAATTGTTTGTTGTTTGAGCTCGAACACTTCTCTTGTCAAGTTCTTGACAGGACGAGTAAGGGTTTCAATATCAGTTGCTTCCTTATATTTTCCCTTGCTTGCAGCAGCTTGGGGTTTCCTGATCACGTCTCTGGAGTCCTTTGCTGGTTCATCATCCTTGATAAGTCCAATTTCATTTAGCTCCTTCTCTACAACGATTTCCTCTTCACAATTTTCTAGTAATTTTGGTTTCACAGTTCGGTTGACGAAATGCGCAATTCTGGTTGGCAGTGCGAACATGTAGTAGTCGATAGTGATGGATTGATGAGGTTTTCTATCCACTGGAAACTTATCAAATATGTGAAAAAATCTTTGAGTGAAATATTTTACCTTTTCTTTGAACTCCATTTTCAGACTGCCCAACTCTTAGAGCAACATGACCAGGGTCTTGTCATCAACGAAATTTTCCCAAAATACCCATTTGAATGTAACCTAGTTATGTATATAGTTGATAGGAAGGCTGTGGTACCATACTGTTGCGTGGCCATCCAAGGTTCACAGAAAAATATGCATGCAATGTCGTCATGTCGCACTCGAGTATCTGCAGTTGTAAGTAGAAGTTGTCAAAGTGGTATTCTTCCTTCACTTTGATGTCAAGGTTGTACTTTGTGAGAATTGTCTCTCAATTATTTGGCATCTTTTGCAAAGCAATCAAGAGAGCCAATGGTCCCTCAGTCATCCATTCCAAGTTTTGGTCAGCCATGTCTTCTTGTTCTTCATCTTCCTCCTCTTCTTCAGAATCTAATGGTTCTCGCTCTAAGTCTGTTGGTTTGTCTCCACCTACGCCTCCTTCATTGCCTTCCTCTCTGCCTCCTGTATCGAAATCTGAGCCCAAGATCACAAGGGTGTCTCATTCTCCCTGTGAGAAGATTGGAGGTTCCTCTCCATTCTCAACAGCTTCTGCTAGACCTTTAAGTGTGGAAATAACTACTTCTTCCATTAATGATACAAAAACCCCTATGGGATTGGTTTTTGGCTTTCTTGATGCATATAGAAGGTTTGTATTCCTAGGATCAATCCAACTTCTTTTGCGAACTAATGTGTGATGGGACAGATAGAACAGAGGTGATAATACAAAATTTCTTGTTCACATCTGGGAGGTGAGGAGTGACCAACTTCAGAGTCACACGTAGGTGACATAGAGTGTGAGTTACAGCCTCGACCAGATTATTGATGAGTAGGGGTGACAGGACATTCAACCATAAAAAATTGGCAAACCTCCTTCTAGCAGTAGAAATGTTAACAGTGCTTAACCCACCAACATTCAGTTGATCTCCTCCGTATGATGTCCCAACTAGACCTCACATCGTCTGGTGTAGGAGTACCATTTGGTATGGTTTCACGGTCACCATTATCTTAAAGATATGCCTTCACTCTTGCATGTCATCACGTGAGAGTGGTCTATTTTATCTTTGAACAATGAGTTTCATGTGCCTGGTGAGTGCCAATGTTACTTATGTCAAGGTTCTTTCATCGCAGAGAGAGAGGGTCGGAGTGAGTCTCAAGTTGGATGGGAGGAATCCCCAACTATGTTAGAAACACACAACATAACAGGATGGGCACAACTTTCAGAGGAGAAATCCACATGTATCCAACAGTCACAACACACAAGGGCTCAATGGGTCAATCCGTGTGAGTGTGATGGTCGTTATAGCAAGTTTACGTGAAAGGTTTTGTCTGATGTCTAAGGAGGTAACCAACACGGGCAGGACAATGTTAACAACTTATACAACACATTTTCATAAATATATGTATTATAACAACTAAATGAGTTCAATTGTTTAACACAAGCTAAATTAACATGTTTTACAAGCTTTCAAGATAAATCTTACAAATAGTTACAACACATGTGTGAAAACATGCTGGCCCATTAGCAGGCTTCTGAATTAAGCAAAAGTTCCAAGGCACATCGGTACACCATTACATCACTAATCTCGTGGGTGGGGTCTTGGAGCCACTGCTTGCTCCTCAAATAAAAGATTACAGACTCTCAAGGTTATGTAGGATGAGCCAAGGTGAAAAGTCCTTTTCATGTGCAGATGAGGGATATTTATAGCCAGGGGTAAAATTGACCCTTATGGCTGTTTGACTTCCCTCATGACTGTTTGAATTTCATGAGCTTTCAATCTTACATGACTCTTAATATGACAAGTGGCTCTCTTGGACTTCCATGTTACATTACATTGATTGATAGTAAGTGATGTGGATGACATGAATCATGACAAGACTCAACATGATAGTGTTGTTACATTTGTGCTATTGTTGTTGTGCATGTCGAGTTGCAGTGCTGCTGAGTGATGGATGTACTCATGGTGTGTCACATCTTCACCTTCGCATGGCAAGGTGCGCGAGTCTTCGATGGTCATTGGGTTCACTTGATGTTGCATTAGCATGTTTCTCCTTTATTATACTTTGGCATGCTTGACATATTCGTGCGTTTGTGAAAATGACATGTTCGTTTGTCCGTCCGTCTATGAACACATATTTGCATGTTCGCATTTATGAACACATCTCCTTGAATGGATCATTTTTTTGTCCATTTTTGAACATGTGCTCTTGCATGTACTCTCCTTTCTCATCCCATGTGTCGTTGCGTCATGTCTATTCATTTACATGTATCTATCGTCACTCATGAATAGACGACATCAAATTCATAAACCTCCTAGTCTACACTGATGCATGATTGCTTCCAAATGTAGGTGAACAGGAGAGAGGAAATGGTTACAAAACTGCACGAGGCAATTTTTGAGGTGGGGTGTGGGTTCTGGGAACTACTGGTGAAAATTGCATAAAATTCAGTGGGAGATGGAGACGGGCAATCTGGATCTATAGTGACCGTTCGTGGGATTTGTATAGGCTGGAGGACGGATTTGCACAATTTTTGGAGGGAAGAAATGTGGGTTGGAGGAAGGCTTGGCAACAAAATCTCCATAATTTCTTGAGGGAGCAGGTAGCAGGTTGTGGGATCTTGGTAGCAAAAACTGCACAATTCTTGGAGGGAGCTGGAAGCAGGCTACTGGGAGGTATTAGCGATAAAAAAATGTGAAGTTGCTGGGAGGCTGACATGTTGACCAACTCTACACAGTTTCTGAGCTGAACGGACTACCGGGCTGCAGGAGGCTTGCTCCAAAAATCAGCGCAGAGGTGGTCAGCTGGTCAGCCTCCCAGTAACTGTGTATTTTTATCTGCTAACAACTCCCAGTAGCCTGCTGCCAGCTCCCTCTAGGAACTGAGTAGTTTTTGCTGCCAAGCTCCCGTAGTGTGTTGTTTGCTCTCTTCATAAATTGTACAAATTTTACTGCCAAGCGTTCCTGCAGCCCACATTGCTTCCCTTAAGAAATTGCACAGATATGTCCTCCAACTAAGCTAGATACCACAAACAGTCACTACCGATCTAGATTGCCCATCTCTGTCTCCTAGTGACTTTTGCATAATTTTCACCATTACTTCCTGGAGTCCACATCCCACCTTGAAACTTGCCTCATGCAATTTCATAACCTTGTCCTCTCTCTTGGTCACCTACATCCGATAGCGATCATGCATCATGGTAGACTAGGAGGTTTATGAATTTGATGTCATCTTTTCATGAGTTAATGCAGATATAGGTACATGAATATACATGATACGACGACACATGGGATGAGCAAGGAGAGTACATGTAAGAGCACATGTTTGCAAATGGACGAACAAAAGATCCATGTAAGGAGATGTGTTTGTAAATGGACAAACAAGCGAAGATGTGTTCACAGATGGATGAACGGAAAGACATGCAAGGATGTGTTTTGCGGATGGATGGATGGATGAACATGCAACTTTCGCAAGCGGACGAACATGTCAAGCATGCCAGGGTACAAGCAAGGAGCAACATGCAAATGCAACATCAATCAAACCCAACTAACATCGAAGAATTTGCACAACTTTCCATGCGGAGGTGAAGCTGTGAGACACGATGAGGACATCCATCACTCAGCAACATTGCATCTCGACATGCACACCAGCAACAGCATGAATTTACTAGCACTGTCATGTTGAGCCTTATCATGAGTCATGTGACATGTCGACCACATCAATATTGTGGGCCATATTGTTGTCAATCAATTTAAAGTAACGTGGAAGTCCAAGAGACCCACTTTTCATATGAAGAGTCATCTAATGTTGAAAGTTCATGAAATTAAAACAGTCATGAGGGTAGTCAAACAATCACAAGGGTTAGTTTTACCCTTGGCTATAAATAGCCCTCATTTGCACATGCAAAGGAATTTTCACCTTGGCTCCTCCCATATAGCGTTGAGAGTCTGTAATATTTTCTTTGAGGAGTGAGCAGTGGCTCCAATGCCCCGCCCATGGGGTTAGTGATGTAATGGTGTACTGATGTGTCTTGGAGATCTCTCTTAATTCAGAAGCATACTAACAAGCCATCACATTTTCACACATGTGTTGTAACTATTTGCAATATTTTTCTTGAACACTTGTAATACATGTTTCTTTAACCTATGTTAAGAAATTGAACTCATTCAGCTGTTTTAATACATATATTTATGAAAATGTGTTGTATAAGTTGTTAACGTTTTCTTGCCCATGTTGGTTACCTCCCTGGACATCAGACAAAACCTTTCATGTAAACTTGCTATAATGACCGTCGCACTCACGTGGATTGGCCCACTGAGTTTTGTACGTGCTATCTTCCCTTATGTGTTGTGACTATCACATCCATGTGAATTACTCCTCTGGAAGCTGCACACATCATGTTGTGTTGTGTGTTTCTAACAGAGTTGTGGCTTCCTCCCATCTGACTTAGACTCACTCCCACCCTCTCTCTCTGTGGCGAAATAACCTTGACACAAGTAACATTAACACTCACCAGGCATGCAAACCTCACTGTTTGAAGAGAAAGCAGACCACTCTCACATGTTTACAATCAAGAGATAAGGCATATATTTAAGATATTGGCACCGAGCCATCGTACTATTGGGTTGTGTTATATTCTTTCCATGACTAGCCCACGTAGATAACGAGGGGGATGGAGCCCCCCCTTTGTTGCACCGATTGTGCAGTTGGAGGGTCATAGGGGGTTTGAGGGGGGCGGGTAGCCCCCCTCTACAGGGTCTAGGGCAGCGGCTTGGGAATTTGTTTTTTGGACCCTATATTAGGTTGGGCAAACCTACCTATGGTTTTGTGCATGGTTTTCACACATGGTTTTGGATGGGATGGTTTTTGGTCCATGGTTCTGGATGCGATGGTTTTCGGGCCATGGTATTGGATGCTTTGGTATGTATAAATATGTATTGTAACATTGAAAGGAACATAATGAAAAATCAAGCTAGTAGTCCTAGTTTTGGGATCAAGGGGAAAATCTCTATTTATATGTGTTTTATGTTTTATGTTTTATGCTCTCGCATTGTTTATTTTCTATGTTTTAGAATTCATATGCAGGTAATTTCTGTATGAGGTTAAAACCTACATTTAGTATCAGAGTTGTTTTGGCTTCAAAGGGACACATTTGTTGTTGAGGGATTTCGCTCAGGTCTATGGTAGACCATGTTCAGTGGGAGATCTGTGGGATCGATTTTAGTGGTGAAAGAAGATGGTGAGCAATGGAAAGATAGAGATCGAGAAATTTAATGGTCAAAGTTTTGAGTTATGGAAGCTCATGATGGAGGATCTGTTGGTGGATAAAGATCAGTGGATTTTGGTAGATCTAGGTACTAAACCAATGGTAGTGTCCAATGAAGAATGGAAGAAGTTAGATCGAAAGGCAAAGAGCACAATACGATTGTGTGTCTCAGATTCAATATTGCTAAATGTATCAGGGGAAGCTACGACAAAGGCCTTGTGGGACAAGTTAGGCACTTTGTACCAATCTAAGTCTTTGGTGAATAAACTGTTCCTATGGAAAAAGCTATATAACCTGAGGATGAAAGATGGATATTTGATGACATAACATCTAAACGCATTTAATATTGTGGTAAGTCAATTATTATTTGTTGATATTAAAATTTCAAATGAAGATAAGTGCACCAGTTTATTGTGTTCTCTACCAGATTCATGGGATAGTCTAGTTATCGCAATAGGTAGCAATGCAATTGCCTTGCAGTTTGATGAAATAGTCTCATCCTTACTGATGGAGGAGATGAGATAGAAAAATATGGAGAGCCAGAATGGTGATGCCTTGTCTGTATAAGGAAGGTCCCATAACAGAAACAAAAATAAGTCATCGAGTGGGAGATCTAAATCTAGAGGGATATCTAAATCTCCAGGAAAACCTGTAAAGGTGGTGCACTGGAAATGCGAAAAGGAAGGGCACTACAAAAGGGACTGTAAATATAAATCTCCCAACAAAGGAAAAGGATCTAATGATTCTCCTTCTGTAGAGGCGAAAACCACCTCAGATGAAGGTGGGAATGTGTACTTGGCTTCTTCAACTACACATGTAGATCATGAGGCATGGTTGATTGAATCAGGTGCATCCTTTCACTTCAATCCCCATAGGGACTGGTTCTATGAGTATGAGAAATACGATGTCTTCTTAGGGGATGATAGAAAGGCTAGAATCATTGGTTGTAGAATTAAAGTTGAATTTGCAAGGTGGAAGGGTTAGAACACCTTCGGGTGTTTTGCATATTCCTGCATTGGCTAGAAATTAGATTTCTGTAAGAAAGTTGGATGATGCAAGTGTAAAAATACTGTTCGAGAAAGATACATGCAAGATGGTTCAGGGAGCACTGGTATTGATGCAGGGAGTTCGGATTGGAACTCTGTACTAGCTGCAAGGTAGCACTGTTGTTGATGGGTGCAATAGTTATATGGTTCCTGAAAGCGGAGCAAAAAATCTAGTGGTCTATGGAGAGAAGACCATGCTATGGCATCAAAGGCTTGGACTTATTGGAGAGAAGGGCCTTTGAATACTTCATGGTAAAGGTGTGGTAGAAGGTATGAGTAATACCTTTTTGGATTTTTATTTGTATGAAAATTGTGTATATGGGAAGCATAATCAAGTGAGTTTCCCCTCTGGTGGTAAGAGAGTGAAACAAATATTAGACCTTGTGCACAGTGATGTGTTTGGACTTGTGAAGCTTACAACACTAGGTAACTCTGTGTACTATGTATCATTTATAGATGACTTCTCAAGGAATGCATGGATATAATTCCTTAAGAAGAAATCTGAAGTCTTTGATAGGTTTAAAGAATTTAAGGCTCTGGCGGAAAACTAGACAGAGAAGAAGATAAATATGTTGACGTCAGATAACGGTGGAGAGTTTTGCAACAAGAAATTTCAAGAATTCTGTAAGAAGTGTGGTGTAGCACAATAGAATACTAATCCATATACACCTGAACAAAATGGAGTTGCAAAAAGAATGAACAAGACGTTGATGGAAAGGGCAAGAAGCATGCTCAGTGGTGCTGGGTTAGGACAAGAATTCTGGGTAAAGGCAGTGGAGACGGCATGTTACCTGGTCAGTAGATCACCTTCATCAACATTGGAGGATAAGACTCCACAAGAGTTATGGACTCGTAAGAAACCCTCTCTTTCACATATGAGGGTATTTGGATGTGATGCATGTTATCACTCAGAAATTTCTCTAGAAGTTATTAGAAGAAATAAAATGACCAAGGTAACCACAAACCAACTTTGGAGCATATGCTCTAGCCAACCTTGGCTCAGAGAGAGCTCTCTCTATATGATTTAGCTTTGTTTTCTTGGACTTCAGGCTAATTATGAATGTTCCGAGGGATTTTGATTTGTATTGAAGATTGGATGGTGGGATCATTGAAACAGATGGATAGAATGATGCCTTTAAACCATTGGGCTATGGAGTCAACAGAAGAGCAACAAAACTAGATAAACTCATGAAGGGGAATGTTCAAAGGGAAAACTAGCAGAGTAAAGTGTTGGTATTTGGAACAGGGGGGTGAAATAGTTTAAATCAGGGTGAGAGAGCAATTAAGGGTTCTCAGACTGAGATATAAATGAGGAATAGAGGGTAATTGAAAGCAAAGGGAAATTAAGAATCCTTTTATATGGATTAGCAAGAAACAATCTAAACTAAGGAGCAATTAAGAATTCCTTAACTTAGATATCAGTTGAGAAAATTTATAAGCATAACTGTTAAAACATAGTGTAATGAAACAAATTCTGAGATATTGTTCCAGTTATAGCATTCAGATTCAGAAATTCATTAAATATTGTGGAAAAACTTTAAGAAAGATAACAATAACATAATGGAATACTTGTCTGCACTTTTCTTAACACATGAATCCTATGAAATATCTTGTCTTTATTCATCAATCTAGCTTGCCGACTTAGTCAATGATACATTAGCTTTACCGTCTTTTTGATCAAAACTCTATAGAAATGTCTAAGAATCCACCCTACATACTTTGAATTGTGAAGTATTTAAACAAAAGTTTTATTACAAAATATCTCAAACTAACTTGAGATTTAATCTAGTAAATAAAAATGTCTTCTTGGAAGAAGATAGAGACAACTATTGAACTGTTTCTTGATGTCCCTTGTATTTTGGTACTGCTGGATTTTATTGTTTTATTTCTAGCCCTTTATGCTGCCTTGCTATTTGATCTTTCACGTTGGAAGCTTCATTCACTTTTGGCTTTCATCTGATACACTTTGACACTAATACACTTTAAACATGCTGGCCTGTCTTTATCTTTTTACCATGTTGACTGTACATTAACCTTTCTACTACATTTTACTATAGTAAATCAATTTATTTTTCCCATAATTCAATATCAAGTAATTTGATTTTCAACATCCTCCTATATATTTCATCGGCCTCTATGTACTTAGAAAAAGTAGGCCTAGTGATGAATAAGTGTTTTACCTCATGTTGTAGGTAAAACAAGTTTTCAAACATGTGGTAAAGAACTTTTCTTGTTGGTAGTGCCTTTATTGATGATGTGCTGGCTTGTTCTTTAGCTAACTCTCTGATTTTTCTGTTGCAATCTTGTAGTGTCATGAGCTTGTCATTTATGACTAAGGGACTGGGTAACCCTTTCTCTCTCAAAATTTGAAACTTAGCCATGAATCTATCAATGGCTACCTACATATTTTGACACTTGTCCTGCAAGTTTAACATTAAGTTTTTCTTGGAAAGGACCATTCTCACCTCCAAAATTGTTTCTGTCTTGTCCTCTATATCCAATTCTTGAAGTTCATATTTGTTTTTACTGCTGAGGAACTGGATAATTCTGGTAGTGTACTCAGGCATGTCTCCTAATTCTTCCTTGACTCTTTGGATAGCCTCTGTAGCTATATTTATTAGATCTATCTGTTCAAAAATCAATTGAATGGATGGCCAAATATCATTGACAGAGTCAATGATATTGGCCCATAATAGTTCCTTGGATTGTCCAAGGGGTTCCTTCAGTGTCAGATCATTCTCCATGGCCTTTAATATTTCATTCATTCTGACTACTTTTTACACTTCTTCCTTGTGCATGATATTTGCAAGCTTGTAATCAGTTTCCAAGCTTCTCACCTTTTCTTTTAGCTTGTTCATCTCTGTAGCCTAGATGGACATTTCCGCCATGGCTCTGACCAAATTTGTTGCTTCTTCACTTGATGCACCTACTGTTGATGTAGACTCTGTTGAAATTGGTTGTGATGTAGGCATAGGAGCTGTGGGAGCTAGTGAAGCTGCCAATGTGGAAGGGACTATTGTTGAGACTGTTCGGATGACATTTGAAGATGTAGTGGTAATACCACTTTGCTTCAATTGGATTAAAGTGTCCAATTACTTATTTTTCTCCCTTAACTGATCATTTAATTTTAGGACTAACACCATCAATTCTTCATGTCTGGTTTGGTCCTCCAAGACGTCTTGTGTTTGGGGATGCTGCAACTAAGGTATCTTCACTTTCTTTTTGAGTGCAACAATGTCATCATTCTTTTTCTTAATTAGTTCTTCACTGGCTTTAATGTCTTCGGGATCATGTCCCAATTCAATCACTAAGTCTTCCAAATACTTTAATTCTAGTATCCTTGGCTTGTGAGGAGGTCTTCTCTAACTGATATTGGGCTGTGATATTGCTCAATGAATTCTACAATTAATGAGCAACTATGGCTTTACATATGAGGGTGAACTATGTCATCTCTCCAGCCTGTTTGTGCAATTCGACTTGGTCAATGGAATGAATATCCCTTGAAAATACCTCAAAATAAATATTTTTATAGTCTGTCGATGTCCTTGGCTATTGTGCAGTTGGTTTTATGGAGGACATCTACAGTTTTCCCTCTTTGATGCCAAAAGATGGCATTAACCTGGTCTAATTGGTAGGTGTGAGTTTGAGATACTAAGCATAAGTTTGGGCCTTCAGCTTCTCATTTCTCATCTTGATGTCTTTAAACCTGTCTTTTATATCCTTATCTTTATCAGCAACCCTACTAAATGAGGATACTTCTACACTTAGCTGCCTTTCCAAAATCTGGGTCTGTGATGTGGATGGCTCTTGTGTTTCCCCAAATGGAGTGGTGCCTTTACTTCTGCCTAGATCAGTATCAATTATTTCTACTGAGTCTTCTGTATCTTCCTGATGTAAAATAGGATTTAGCCTAGGCCTTTTTCTCTGACTAGTCTCATATTGTACATTTGATGTGTCCATGCTTGAAGTGGAGGCTCCCTCTCTGTTCCTCTTGGGATTTCTTTCCTCATTCTGAGGAGTCTTCATGATAGGAGGGGTGATCATGGTTGCTTCTTGTTGTGCAGGTATTTGCAGAAATGAGCTCTCATCAAGCTATCTTTCTAAGTCAATCAAGGTATTCTCTACATATCCCTTTGTACTGTCTCTATCTACAAGAGTCTTTTACACGCACTCTGATTGGTTGGCATATCTTTCTATCATTGGTATGGGGTGATGAATATAAGGTCCCAACTTGACCTTCTTTCTTAATCTTGTCATAAATTCCAGAGGGTCATATATCCACATGAAACTCTTTTGGAACTTCATTTGCTACAAAATTTGGCCTGCCTCCTCCCCTGCCTCTCTAGAATTGAAAATGAAGGGGCCTAACTAGTTTCTTACTTTGAATTGTAATATTTTCTTAGCTAAGACAAAATTGATCTCATCAGAGTTCATTATTTGTCTATAGTACTCTAGAGAAAATAATATCATGGGGAGGTATTTGGGAAGTTTATATGGTGCATGATGGCTCCCATAGATTCTTATCTCTGTGTGGTTTTGGTAAAGGTACCAATCTCCCACTTTTCTTTGTTTAGACAATTGAAGCACCCTTTTGATCTCTTGACTTATTCTGAGTGGAGGGCTTCCTGTCAGAATTGTCATGATTGGGTGAACAAAAAAATCAATGAAATCTGTATAGGTATATGGTGGTTGAAATTTGTGGAACAGTGGGGTCCAAAACATAACAGACCTAGGATGACCTTTAGTATCCAACTTCTGAAGAGTGAAAGGAAATTTGTCTGGTTGATAGTATAGGAACAAATGGTATATAACTGATGAGCATTTAAATACTCCCTCATTGTGCATTATGGTGAACCGTTCATGCATTATTTCAACTATGAACTGGGCATAATCATACAAAAATATAGGAGGTTGTCCTGGGGTATAAATGGACATGAAGGCCAGGACAAGTTCATAAAAAAATTCGTCAGTGGTACAACCTAGAATACATGATATCATAGTCACAATTTGTTTCCCACTATTAAAGAAAAAGGCAGAAACATATGGAGGGGGATCTTTGGGAATATGCTTCTCTTATACAATGAATGTCTGAAATATTTGGGCTAAACTAGATAGACTCAATTTGGAGTACTGGTCTAACAAATCCCCGATTGAGAGTGGGGCTAGGTTTTGACGTGATTGGACTTGTAACATCTCATTGATTGATTTAGCTGTGATGGTAAGAAAAACCTTTTGTTCGGGGGACATTATGGCTCACTGGCTAGGAATGTAAAAGGCATGGCACCAGTCAAAACTTTCTAGGAAGATATGTACCTCTGGAAATTGGTGTTTGGGCAAATTTGCCTCCCAAAGGCCAATATCATCAGCATGGTTGAGGTATATGTCCCTGCTTAAGCAATGGATTTTAAGTGGAAGGGTATGGGTAGTTGTATCTTTGATTTGGAAATCCCTGTCAGCTAGGGGAAGGTGATCGAGGTCCAAACGGGGAGTTATGATTGGTTTGACATCCATGGCAAGAGGGGAAGCCATAATTCAGTTCTTGTGGATTTGAATTTGGCTTTACAGGTTTATTCAGAGGTTTTTCACAGCAACTAGAAATTTTGAGGAGGGTTTAGGCAACAGACTTTCAAATTTGAGGTATTTTTAATAAATTTTACTTAATTAAAACACTATACAGGCTGAACGTTTCCAAATTTGAAAGGGTGAGTGGTAATTTGTGATGAAATACCTAGAATTGGGTGAATTATCTTCAAATTTTGGAGTTCAAAGCAGCTACAGAAGTTTGAATGGATCTGGTACGGACTGAGAAGTCGATTGGGGTCTCTACAACTTCTTCAGGGGTGAATTTGGAGTTCAAATGGTGAATTTAACATTTGCAGGAATCACATTATTTCACAGAGGTTCAAAAAGAAAACAAGCGAAGAAAAGGAAAAAAGGGCTTCTCGGCCTTTTTATGGAGCATCAATCATTTTTTGGTAGGTAATTTAAGAATGAACAATAGGTGGTTTATCGGGTTGAGCGGGGAGGTGGTTTTCCAGGCCATCACACCACTTTTGTGGAGAAGACGATATTAGGAGAGGTCACCTGATTTACTCCATTGATTGACACATAGCAACCAAGGGGGCCAGGGAAAACCACTTTATCAGGCGGGTAACGATCAACCATCGGGCTCAGCTGATATGGCTGCGGACTGTCAGATGAGAGGGATGGTGATTGGATGGTAGTTAGGTGGAGAAGGTGTACAAATGAAATGAACTAAGGTGCCAGGGGGGCCTAGCGCTCTAATCCTCGGAGGTTTGGGATTTATTCAACATTAATGAGGGGATTAATTGATCGGGCAGGGTTTAATGATGGGGTTAACCCAACATTATTGAGAATAGGTAGGTTAAGCAAATTTTGTTGGGGGTATGAAGTACGGGGTTGACTATAGTTTATAATTAAACTAAGGGTTGGGATATTTATATAGGGGATTTAATTAATATACGGGAAACAGTATATCGAGATTTATATAATAAAGTTAAAAATTAAAATGAAATTGGCGGAGTGAATATACCATTAAGTATAATGTAAAATGTAATATTTGTGCACTTTATTTACATACACTCAATACTTAGGATAAGATGTTTTTGTGGGTTTTTTGAAGTGAAATGGTTTTAACATGGAGTTGCTTTACTTTTCCTAGGCAAATGAAGTTTAAGCTTAGGAAAAAGGGTTTTATTAGGGTAGTGAAGGGGGATGAATTTCATAACGTGGATTATAACACTTTATGTCCATAAGTCATTGAGCCGAGGATCCAGTCCCACCAAAAGTCAGAGAAATGCTCTGAGCCTCTTTGACTTGAAGGATTTAAAGTATTAGAACATACTTGTGGATAGGAAATTAGTAAGAAAGGGGAAAATGAGTGAGGGGGAGTTAATCATATTAACTTGCAAACCTTTGTTCCTGCTTCCATAATTGATCGTATGTATTGACATATGTGTCTAAGTATGATGCATGTGTTTTGATCCAATCAATCTTGTACTTCAGCAACCTTTCATCTACTTACCCATTTACATATTCTAACATTTTTTCTTCATTTATTTGGGTGCATTTAGGCTAGAAAACCCTCATCCTATCTTTTCTTTTATAAAACAACCTATCTACTTCTAACCTTATATCATGCAAGGGCTCAGATTAGGCTGATGAGCTCCTTTTATTTTCTCTACCTATCTGATGATCTACCAAGATTGAACTGTTTGGTCAGATTTTATTATCTAACTATTAATGTAAAATTCAAACCATGATATAATCAAGATTAAACAATTTGATTACCATGGATTGTGGCATGAATAACAAGTTGCACACAATCATTATTATGCATAAAAGTAAATAGTAGTGGCATTTAGACTTGCACACTTTCATGGTCTATTTTTGTTTTTGGGATTCATATATTTTCATTTTTTGACCTCCTCTTATTCTTTTTTT
>APFE031645156.1:69646-94751 GCA_000404065.3 Pinus taeda
AACCTAACAGTGGCTCCACCTCGGGATGGCATTTTGTAGTGAAATGTCAAGAACTCATGAATATCAGTAGCCTTTGAATTGTTGATGATATTACCTTGCAAAGTGTCCTTCTGTGAATCTGCATTATTAATAATTATCATAGTAAATCTTTTACAGCATTGGGCCTTCTCTTCGGGATTCAACTTCAAAGTTCACCATCCAATCCAAAGTAGACTCTGTAAATAAAGTATGTACAAATGGGAAATGAAAATTAGTAACTTGGTTCAAATTAATGTTTTAGTATTCAACTATTCACTAGCCCACCTTCTGCATTTGTACCATTAATTCCTCTCAAGAAGAAAGCACTATTTCCTCTGTAAGCATAAATGACACCAGGATCTTTCCATAGGAAATCAAATTTCCCATGTTTTCCTTTATCTTCCCTCCTTGAATCCCACTTAAGCACTTTGTCACCAATGTAGAAATTTTCAGCCATAGTTCTCTGATAAAAAATCTTTTTAATCTTTTCCTGCACAACTTGAGGCCTGACATAGACCACTTCTCTGGCTTGTTGTAGATGAATAGTTTGGTTGATTCTTCTTTGGATTCTATTTGGTTCAACCTGAAATTCTTGAAGTGTCTTCATTAATGGTACTCCCAAAGAGGATGGGAAGACAACTTCCATCCCATAAACTAGTTGATGGGAAGAAGTACCAATTGATTTCTTAGTAGTCAATCTATCTGCCCATAAGGCATTGACTAGCTTTTTATTCCAAGTTTTCTTATTGTCCTCTAGTAACTTCTTGATGATGTTTACTAGGCTTTTGTTTGACGATTCTACTAGTCCATTACCTTGAGGGTAATAGGTTGTGTAATGGGCAAGGGTGATATGGTATTTGTTGTAGAAATCTATCATTCTTTTGGATTTAAAGGTTGTTTCATTATCAATAATGAGCTTAGTTGGACATCCAAATCTTGATAGAATACTGGATTTAAGGAAGGTTATGATAACAATATCTGTGGCTTGCATTGAAGGTATGGCCCCTATCCATTTTGTGAAGCCGTTTGTGGTTGTGAGGATCTATTTGTGTTGGGCAGAGAAAGGTGGCCAAATTTCACCAATGAAGTCTAGACCCCATTGTTGAAAAGGCATTTATATAGAGATTGGCTTGAGGGGTAAAGGTAATAGCTTTTTCTTCCCCCAAAAAAATTAGCATTTGTGACAGAAGGTCACATATTTTTTGACATCAGCAAATAGGGTAGGCCAGTAGAAACGAGATCTAAGGATTTTATCTACAGTGGTCTTCTATTAAAGGTGTCCTCCACAGTCACCTGCATGAAATTCTTCCAAAACTTGGTCAGATTCTTCATTTAATAAGAAATTGAGAAGAATACCTTCATGATCCCTCCAAAACAGAGCATTTTCTAATATACAAAATTTCAAGGATTTGATCTTCAAAAACCTGCTTTTAGTCCTAGATAATTTAGGAGGAGCTTGTAAATTCAATAGAACAAAAAAAATATCAGCATACCAAGGTGATTCGATAAAGGCCTGGCTGATTAGTGGAGTCGCCATCTCCTCTTCATTATCTATTGTTGAAATAAAGTTTATATCTAAGGCATGGCAGTTTGATTTAGCCATGAGCTTGGCTAAATCTTGGCCCTTGATTAACTTAATAGGCTTTATTTCTAAATCATACTCTAAAATAGTAGCAATCCACTTTCCCCTCTTTCCATCAGGACCCTCTTGAGTTAGGATGTCTTTAACTATTGAATTAGAAACGTAGGTTATTATATGAGAATATAAGATGTATACCCTAAATTACTTAATGGCTTTGACTAAAGCCAAGGCTTGTTTTTCCATTATATTATATTTCAATGGGGCATCTCTCAGGGCTTTGCTGAAGAAAGCAATGGGTTGTTCATATCCCTGGTCATTTTTCTGGAATAGAACTGCAACAATTATGTGCTCAGAAGCAAAGGAAAACAAGATGAAATCTCTGTCAAATTTAGGACTGATTATCACATGTGTCTTAGTCAAGGCTAGTTTAATATATTCAAAGGATTTTTTAGCCTCAATATTCCATTTTATGGTGGAGTCCTTTTTCAGCATGTTGTTTAGTGATCTAATTAATTTTGCCAGATTAGATATAAATCTCCAAAGAAAAATATTTTTTCCTAAGAAAGCTTGTAACTCTTTAATGTTCCTACGCTGTCTTATTTGTAGGATGGCTTCCATTCTAGCAGAGTCTATTCTTATACCATCTTTTGAAATTATGTGACCAAACAATTTTCCTTCTTCTAACCCAAACAAGGACTTTTTGGGGTTCAAGGAGATTCGAAACTTCCTGCATTTAACAAAAACTTGCCTTAGATGATCCAAATGTTGATTGTCATATTTTGAAATACAATAATATCATCTAGATATATCACAAGGAAATCATGAATTTCTTTTGCAAAGGCTATATCCATAGCCCTCTGGAAAATGGCTCCTACATTCATTAGCCCAAAAGGCATTTTCACATACATAAATATGCCCCAAGGAGTAGTAAAGGCAGTCTTAGGTTGGTCGTCTGGATAAACCAAGATTTGATTATAACCAGAAAACCCATCCAACAATGAGATTCTAGTTGATCGAGCTACTCCCTGTAAAATATGGTCCATTTTGGGGTGAGGGTAATTGTCTTTTAGTGACACTTTGTTGAGGTTTCTGAGATCCACACCGAGTCTAATCTCACCAGTTTTCTTTCTAGTTGGCACCATGTTTGAGACCCAATCAGAAAATATGATTGGTGCAAATATTTTGGCATCATACATCCTCTGAATTTATTTTTCACTTGTAAGTAATAAGGCAGGATTAATCCTTCTAAGTTTTTGTTTGAAGGGCTTTGGATTTTCTCTAATAGGAATTATGTGCTGGATGATGTTGGTGTCATAAGATTTAAGGTCCTCATAACTCCAAGAAAAGACATTGTGAAATTTTGTCAACAATTCAATGTATTTCACTTTTTAAGTTGGGGGTAATTATTTCGAAAGTTTGATCAGTTTAGGATTTTCATCAGTGCCTATATTACATTCCTCTATATTAGACCTTGAAGGTTTCATCTTAGGTTTCTTAGGAACATCATTTGAATCAAATAAATCTTCCAGAGGGGCTAATCCCTTTGGTAAGAAGTTATCTTTGGGATTAATTACTTCAGTTTCTTCACTGATTATTTCATTAATCTCAATTTTCTCTAAGTTATCTACATCTAATTTAGTAAATTTAGTTGCGTTAAGTCTATCTATTTCATCACCTTCTATGTCATTTATTTCTATCTCATCCTTAGTGTCAGGATCTATTGATGTATCAATATCTATATTGTGATTGGTAAACTCTTCTTCTGAAATTAAAAAGTTATTTATCTCTTTATCATCAGAAAAGATTTGCCAATTCTTCAAATTGTCTGGAATTGTAGGTCTATGCCTAACTTCAATAGTGTACTAATGGTTGGGTTGGAAGGTTAATTTGCAAGTGCTAGCAAACATTGTTAAACTATGGGCTTGCATGTTATGTTTTCTAGGAATTACATCAAGCTTTGTTTCTAGGAAAGTGTTAAGTATTTCTACGATAGTTCCCCTATAACAACTTAATATAGGGTCCTTTCTCATATATACACCATAAATCTATTTTACAATTAGTTCAAAGTCTCCCATGACAGAAACTCTTTTAGCTCATAGAATCCTAACTAACTTAAGACCTAGAATTAATGCTTCATAATTAGCCATATTATTGGTACATTTAAAATTCAATCTATATGCATGGCCTACTGAGTAATAATTTTTCAAATTATATATCCACACTCTTGCTCCTACTCCTAACCTATTGATTGATCCATCAAATTCTAAATGCCATAACATCTCATGATCTATATTTACACTATCTGGTGCAACAAACTTTTCATCATTTATAGCAATTTGACCATCTTGTTCATTGAACAATTCTGTAGTCTAGTTAGTTTCATTTTGTGTAGAAACTGCAATTTCTTTTGGTTCTGTATTAGTATTGTCTAAAATTTTTTCTTGTGTTTGATCAGCATTATACAAGATAAAAGAATCGATAGCTGAGTGTATGGAGTAGACGGGAAAGTTTTGAGGCTGATCCTCACTACTTACCATATATTTCATTAAGGTTTCTTGGTATAGTTTCTTAGGTTGTCCAAAAGTAGAGATTGTTGAATATGACATATCTAGTTGTAAGGATCCTTGAAGTTTGGATCCCCATGATCTAGATAACAGCATGCCATACTTTTGCGGGATGTCAGCAACTAAAATATCCATAAGGATGCTTTTGGAAAGATATTGGACTAAAGTGACACGCATGTATTTAAGCAATCGTAGACATTGTACCTGACTGGAGTCAAAAGAGAATAAGTCTTTATAAGGCCTTGTAATGTCTAGGTTTAATTTCTCCATCACTGATTTGGGCATTAAGTTATGAGAGGCCCCAGAATCCAAAATTGCATTGTGTATAATTTTGTCATGGATGCTGAGGCTAATGTAAAAAGGTGGAACTCCTCCTTCTAATGGTTTTCCATTAACATTTGGACCAAATATAAGTTCTAGTTGGTCATCAAATAAGTTGACTGAATCCTCATTTTTAGCAATGTTTAAGGTCTAGATTATCTGTGATTTCTATGTTTCATTCTTGATTAGTTTAGTTAAAGGAACTGAAATTTTTAACTTTGCTCTCTCTGCTCGAAAATTGAATGGTGAAGAGACTTTTTCTCTTTCAGGGTTTTGAATTTTTGCAGCAGGGATTTGAATAGACTTGTCTTCTTTTCCTTTATTGGGGACCTCCTTTTCTGGATTTCGAATATGATGTTTTGAGCCTTGTCCATTGGTTCCTTAGGTTGAATCAAAGTGGATGGTTGATCAGTAGAAGGTTGATAAGAGGTTATGTCTACAATTGTGGGGCCAAAAGGATTTGGGTTTTGCCTAGGGAGAATTTGGAGGATCTTTGAAACAGGGGCTTATTTTATTTTCTTGGGTTGATTTTGTATTGTTTTCTTAGTTTGGCCAGGGACATCAACATTCTTTTTACTTCTTAGGTTATATTGTCTATGAACTTCAAAGATGGAAGATTCATATCCTTGTTTATAATCAAATGATTCCCCAGACTGTAATTGTAATTGCTGCAACATATATAGTTCCTGCTCATCTTGGGTTAGAAAAACAATATCCTCATCATTTATTCCCATTAGGTTAATTTGTGTATCTTTTTCTAGATTTTTTGGATGGGATGTCTCTGTATAATTTTATTGAAAATGAGGCCTGATGTTCTGATCCAGCCCATTTTTGCCAATGTTTTGGTTTTTTCTAAAATTTGGGTTTCTAACTATAGGTGCTTGTTGATTATCCCATTGGGGTTTCCTTTCTATGTTCTCTATTATATCCATTAGTTTTTCCATACTTTTGGCTAAACTATCTATTTTAATGTGAGAGGGTGAAGCTTCATCCTTTGCAGTTCCTCTCCTTTCATTTCTAACTCTAGCCCTCTTAGCTAACAAAGTAGCCTCTAAACTAACTGCTATGCTTTGCATTTCTTATAATGTTTGGGGTTTTCTTTCCCTAATTTGGTATGCCATATCTGTGTCAAAACTATCAGGGAAGTTTATTAATGCTAAGTCAGGTAGAGGTCTAAGGTTAACTGGGATTGCATTATATATGTTATTGAATCTAGCGCAGTAATCTTGAACAATTTCACTAGGCCCCCTTCTAATATTTTCATATTCCGAAAGGATTTTTAGGGGATTCTTTTTCTTTTCCCATCTATTCAAAAATTGCTGGTAAAACATATCTAAATTATCAATACTATTAGTAGGCAATACTGTAAACCATTTCCTAACATAACCAGCCAAAGTCTGGGTGAACAATCTCATTTGAACATTATCAGCGTTAATTTCATGCAACTCAAAGTAATCCGTTATCCTGTTGACATGTTGTTGTGTTGTGTAATGTCCTGTGCTATCAAATTGAACAATTTTTCTTTGGTAGTCTATTGGCATAGCATCAATTTGGGTAGGTAAAACAAGAGGAGCATATCAGTTTTCCATTGCTGTAAGTTGGGAGGGGCTAAGATGTGGGGTTGACGTACTTGGAGATGATGCAACAGTGGATGAAGAACCTGGACTATTAGATGATGAATGAGGAATGATAGGTTGGTGAGGGAGTGTAGGTATAAATGGTGGTGAAGAATCGACTTCAGAATGTATTATTGATGAAGTTGAAGGGAATAATGGTGAACTCAAACTAATGGACAATTGTTCAGAAAGCTTAGGGATCATGGTAGTATTAATGGATAATTGTGGAGATTTCAGAATATATTCATCAATTGATTTGTTGGCCTATCAAACTTTAAGGTCTGCAATAAAATCAGGATCCAGAACAGTTTCATCTATTGCACTTTCATATTTTGATCTAGATAATTAAAGATCAAATAGCACATCAAAGGAAGTTCTTCTAAAAATAACCACTCATCAAGACATGAATTAGCTTTAACAAATGGTATTTGGCTAACTGAACTTTATTCTTTTTTATATTTTCTTAAAATTAGGTTGGGATTATCAACTACTAGGGCAGGGTTTGGATCTAGATTAGCCCTAGTAAAATGAGTCTTCCTAGAAGCCAGAATTTCAATTTTTAAATCGTTTTTGTGAGACGTTTTCAAAATAACTTCTAACAAATGACTTTAAGAGGCTCAGAATGTAGATTTAGAATTTTCCTAAAGCTTTATTAGGACTAAGGATTCGCGATTCCCCAGTATGGTCGCCACTATGTTATCACTTAGAAAGTTCTCTAGAAGTTATTAGAAGAAAGAAAATGACGGAGGTAACCACAAACCAACTTTGGAGCATAGGCTCTAGCCAACCTAGGCTCAGAGAGGGCTCTCTCTATATGATTTAGCTTTGTTTGCTTGGATTTCAGGCTAATTATGAATGCTTTGGGGGTTTTTTATTTGTATTGAAGATTGGATCGTGGGATCCTTGAAACAGATGGGTAGAATGATGCCTTTAGACCATTGGGCTATGAAGTCAACAGAAGGGCAATAGAACTGGATCAACTAACTAAAGGGAATGCTCAAAGGGAAAGCTAGCAAAGTAAAGTGTAGGTCTTTGGAACAGGGGGGTGAAACAGTTTAAATCAAGGTGAGAGAGCAATTAAGGGTTCTCATATAGGGCTATAAACGAGGAATAGAGGGTAATCAAAAGCAAAGGGCAATTAAGAATCATTTTATTTAGATTAGCAAGAAACGACCTAAACTAAGGAGCAATTAAGAATTCCTTAACTTAGATATCAGTTGAAAACATTTATAAGCATAACTGTTAAAACAAAGTGTAATTAAACAAATTCTGAGATACTGTTCTAGTTATAGCATTCCGATTCAGAAATACATTAAATATTGTTGAAAAACTTTAAGAAAGATAACAATAACATAAGAGAATACTTGTCTACACTTGGCTCAACACATGATTCCTATGAAATATCTTGCCTTTATTCATCAATCGAGCTTGCTGGCTTAGTCAATGATACAATAGCTTTATAGTCTTCTTGTTCAAAACTCTATAGAAATGTCTAAGAATCCACCCTACATACTTCAAATTGTGAAGTATTTATACAAAAGTTTTATTACAAAATATCTCAAACTAACTTGAGATTTAATCTAGGAAATAAAAATATCTTCTTGCAAGAAGATAGAGACAACTATTGAACTGTTTCATGTTGTCCCTTGAATTTTGGTACTGCTGGATTTTATGGTTTGATTTCTAGCACTTTATGATGCCTTGCTATTTGATCTTACACGCTGGAAGCTTCATTCACTTTTGGCTTTCATTTGATACACTTTGACACTGATACACTTTAAACATGCTGACCTGTCTTTATCTTTTTACACTATTGACTATACATTAACCTTTATACTACATTTTACTATATTAAATCAGTCAATGTTTCCCTTAATTCAGCATCAGGTAATTTTATTTTCAGCATCCTCATTATATTTCATCGGCCTCTGTGTACTTAGCAAAAGTAGGCCTAGTGATGAATAAGTGTTTTACCTCATGCTAGAGGTAAAACAAGTTTTCAAATGTTTGGTAAAGAAATTTGTCTGTTGGCAATGCCTTTATTGATGATGTACTAGCCTGTTCTTTAGCTAGGTTTCTGATTTTGTTGTTCTAATCCTGTAGTGTCATGAGCTTGTCATTTATGACTAATGGATTGGGTAACCATTTCTCTCTCAAATTTTGAAACTTAGCCATGAATCTATCAATGGCTACCTACATATTTTGGCACTTGTCCTCCAAGTTTAACATTAAGTTTCTCTTAGAAAGGACCTTTCTCACCTCCAAAATTGTTTCTGTCCTGTCCTCTATATCCAGTTCCTGAAGTCCATATTTTTTATACTATTGAGGAAGTCGATACATCTGGTAGCATATTCAAGCATGTCTCCTAATTCTTCCTTGACTCTTTGGATAACCTCTGTAGCTATCTTTATTAGATCTATCTATTCAAAAATCACTTGAATGTATGGCCAAATATCATTTACAGAGTCAATGATATTGGCCCATAATAGTTCCTTGGCTTTCCCAAGGGGTTCCTGCAGTGTCAAATCTTTCTCCATGGCCTTTAATCTTTCATTCATTCTGGCTTCTTTTTGCACTTCTTCCTTGTGCATGATCTTTGCAAGCTTGTAATTAGTTTCCAAGTTTGTCACCTTTTCTTTTAGCTTGTTCATCTTTATAGCCTATATGGACATTTCCTCCATGGATCTTACCAACTTTTCTGGTTCTTCATCTGATGCACATGCTGCTGATGTAGACTCTGTTGAAACTATTTGTGTTGTAGACATAGGAGTTGCGGGAGCCAATAAGGCTGCCAATGTGGAAGGGACTACTGTTGAGACTGTTGGGATGACATTTGCAGATGTAGTGGCAATATCTCTTTGCTTCAATTGGATTAAAGTGTCCAATTCCTTCTCTGTCTCCCTTAACTAATCATTTAATTTTAGGACTATGTCCATCAATTCTTCATGTATGGTTTGGTCCTCCAAGACCTCCTATGTTTGGGGATACTGCAGCTAAGGTATATTTAATTGCTTTTTGAGTGCAACAATGTCATCATTCTTTTTCTGAATTAGTTATCCTGTGGCTTTAATGTCTTTGGGATCATATCCCAATTCAATCACTAAGTCTTCCAAAGGTTTAATTCTAGTATCCTTAGCCCATGAGGAGGCCTTCTCTAACTGATATTGGGATGAGATATTCCTTAATGAATTCTACAACTGATGAGTAGCTATGGCTTTACCTGTGAGGGTGGAGTATATCATCTCTCCAACCTATTTGTGCAATTCCATTTGGTTGATGGGATGAATATCCCTTGAAAATATGTCCTTGGCTATTGTGGAGTTGGCTTTATGAAGGACATATGTAGTTTTCCCTCTTTGATGTCAAAAGCTGACATCAACCTGGTGTGATTGGTAGGTGTGAGTTTGAGATACTGAGCATAATATTGGGCCTTCAGTTTGTCATGTCTCATCTTGATCTCTTTAAACATCTCTTTTATATCCTTATCGTTATCAGCAGGTCTACTAAATCAGGATACTTCTACACTTAGTTGCCTTTCCAAAATATGGGTTTGTGATGTGGATGGCTCCTATGTTTCCCCAGATGGAGTGGTGCCTTTACTTCCATCTAGCTCAATATCAGTTATTTCTACCGAGCCTTCTGTGTCTTCCTACTCTAAAATAGGATTTAGCCTAGGACTTTTGCTCTGACTGGTCTCATATTGTACATTTGATGTGTACATGCTTGAAGTGGAGGCTCCCTCTCTATTCCTCTTAGGATTTCTTTCCTCATTTCGAGGAGTCTGCATGATAGGAGGGGTGCTCATGGTTGCTTCTTGTTGTCCAAGTACCTATGGAAACGAGCTCTCATCAAGCTGTCTTTCCAATTCAATCAAGGTATTCTCTACATCTACCTTTGTATTGTCTCTGTCTACAAGAGTGTTTTCCACCTACTTTGATTGATTGGCATATATTTCTATCTCTGTTATGGGGTGATGAATATAAGGTCTTAACTTGACCTTCTTTCTTCATCTGGTCATAAATTCCTGAGGGTCATATCTCCACATGAAACTCTTTTGGAACTTCATTTGCTGCAAAATTTGGTCTGCCTCCTCCCCTGCATCTTTAGAATTGCAAAGGAAGGGGCCTAACTAGTTTTTTACTTTGAATTGTGATCTTTTCTTAGCTAAGAAAAAATTGATCTCATTAAAGTTCATTATTTTTTTATAGTACTCTAGAGCAAATAACCTCATGGGGAGGTATTTGGGAAGTTTATATGGTGCAAGCTGGCACCCATAGATTCTTATCTCTGTGTGGTTTTGGAAAGGTACCAATCTCCTAGTTTGCTTTGTTTAGACAACTGAAGCACCATTTTGATCTCTTGACTTATTCTGGGTGGAGGGCTTCCTGTCAGCATGGTCATGACTGGATGAACAAAAGAATTAATGAAATCTGTATACGTATATGGTGATTGAAATTTGTGGAACAATGGATTCCAAAAAATGACAGACCTGAGCTCACCTTAGTATCCAGCTTCTGAAGAGTGAAAGGAAATATATCTAGCTGATAGTATAGGAACATATGGTATATAACATATGAGTATTTAAATACTCTCTCATTATTCATACTAGTGAACTGTTCATGCATTCTTTCAGCTATGAACTGGGCATAATCATACAAAACAACATGAGGTTGTCCTGGGGTATAAATGGACACAAAGGACGAGACATGTTCATCAACAAATTCATCAGTGGTATAGCCTAGAATACATGACATCATAGTCACAATTTGTTTCCTCCTATCAGAGAAAAAGGTAGAAACATATGGATGGGGATCTTTGGGAATATGCTGCTCTTCTACAATGAATGTCTGGAATATTTGGGCTAACCTAGATAGACTCAATTTGGAGTACTAGTCTAACAAATCCCCGATTGAGAGTGGGGTTAGGTTTTGACCTGGTTGGACTTGTAAAATTTCATTGATTGATTTAGCTGTGATGGTAAACAAAATCTTTTGGTCTAGGGACATTATGGCTCTCTGGTTGGGAATGTAAGAGGCATGGCACTGGTGGACAATTTATAGGAAGATATGTACCTTTGGAAACTGGTATTTGGGAAAATTTGACTCCCAAAGGCCAATATCATTGGCATGGATGAGGTATATGTCCCTCCTTAAGCAATGGATTTTAAGTAGGAGGGTATGGGTAGTTGTATCATTGACTTGGAAATCCCTGTTAGCTAGGGGAAGGTGGTCAAGGTCCAAATGGGGAGTTGTGATAGGTCTGACATGCATGGCAAGAGGGGCAGCCATAATTCAGTTCTTGTGGATTTGAATTTGACTTTACAGGTTTATTTAGAGGTTTTTCACGGCAACTGGAAATTTTGAGGAGGGTTTAGGCAATAGACTCTCAAATTTGAAGTATTTTTAATTAATTTTACTTAATTAAAACACTGTACAGTCTGAACATTTCCAAATTTGAAAGTGTGAGTGGTAATTCATGGTGAAATTCCTGGAATTGGGTGAATTATCTTCAAATTTTGGAGTTCTCAGCAGCTGGAGAATTTTGAATGGATCTAGCATGGACTGAGACGTCGATTGGGGTCTCTGCAACTTCTTTAGGAGTGAATTCAAAGTTCAAATGGTGAATTCAACATTTGCAGGAATCAAACTAGTTCACAGAGGTTCACAAAGAAAACAAGTGAAAAAGGTGAAAAAGGGCTTCTCAGCCTTTTTATGGAGCAACAATAATTTTTTGGCGGGTAATTTAAGAATGAACAATAGGTGGTTTATCGGGTTGAGCGGGGAGGTGGTTTCCTAGGCTGTCGAACTGCTTTTGTGGAGAAGGTGGTATTTAGAAGGGGTCACCCAATCTACTCCATTGATCGACACGTAGCATTTAGGGGGCCAGGGAAAACCGCTTTATCGGGTGGGTAACAATCAGCCATCGGGCTCAGCCGATATGGCTGTGGATCATTAGATGAGGGGGATGGTGATCAGACGGTAGTCGGGTGGAGAAGGTGCACAGAGGAAATGAACTGAGGTGTCGAGGGGGGCCAACACTCTAATCCTCGGTGGTTTAGGATTTATTCAACGTTAATGAGGGGATTAATTAATCGGGCGAGGTTTAATGACGGGATTAAACCAACATTATTGAAAACTGGAAGGCTAAGCAAATTTTGTCGGGGGTATGAAGTAGGGAGTTAACTATAGTTTATAATTAAACTAAGGGTTGGGATATTTATATAGGGGATTTAATTAATATACGAAAAACTATATATTAGGATTTATATAATAAAGTTAAAAAGTAATATGAAATTGGCAGAGTGAATATACCCTAAAGTATAATGTAAAATGTAACATTTGCGCACTTTATTTACATACACTCAATACTTAGGATAAGATGTTTTTGTGGGTTTTTTGAACGAAAAGGGTTTTAACATGGAGTTGCTTTACTTTTCCTAGGCAAATGAAGTTTAAGCTTAGGAAAAGGGGTTTTATTAGGGTATTGAAGGGGGATGACTTTCATGAAGGGGATTCTAACACTTGATGTCCATAAGTCATTGAGCTGAGGGTCTGGTCACACCAAAAATCAGAGAAATGCTCTGAACCTCTTTGACTTGAAGGATTTAAATTACTAGAACATACTTGTGGATAGGAAATTAGTAACTAAGGGGAAAAATGAATGAGGGGGAGTTAACTATATTAACTTGCAAACCTTTGTTTCTGCTTCCATAATTGATCATACATATTGAAATATGTGTCTAAGCATGATCCACGTGTTTTGATCCAATCAATCTTGTACTTCAGCAACCTTTCATTTACTTACCCATTTGCCTATTGTAACATTTTTTCTTAATTTATTTGGGTGCATTTAGGCTAGGAAACCCTTATCCTATCTTTTCTTTTATAAAACAAACTATATACTTATAAACTTATATCATCCAAGGGATCAAGTTAGGCTGATGAGCTCCTTTTATTTTCTCTACCTATCTAATGGTCTGCCAAGATTGAACTCTTTGGTTAGATTTTATTCTCTAACTATAAACATAAAATTCAAAGCATGATATAATCAAGATTAAATAGTTTGATTACCATGGATTGTGACATGAATAACAAGCTACACACAGTAATTATTATGCATAAAATTAAATAGTAGTGGCATTTAGACCTGCACACTTTCATGGTCTATTTTTGTTTTTGGGGTTCATATATTTTCATTTTTTGACCTTCTCTTATTCTTTTTTTCCTTTGAATTTTCTTTTAGGACATACCCTCTTTACATTTTTTAAACTATTAATATGGAAAACATTTGCAGAAAGAAAAGTTATCTATAATATTACAAGGCTTAACCTTTGTCATTCAAAATTATGACTCCTATTGGTATAGGAACTTAACAACACATATGTACATGTTCCAAAGGAGAAATGAACCAAGTTGGATATTATATATTAGAATTACATCTCTATTGGGTAGAAGGATGGTTTAAAGGGTTATAAGCTTTGGAACCTAGTAAGAAGGAAGATTGTGTACAACCGAGATGTGGTGTTCAGAGAGGTGAAAGATGTTATTAAACATGAAGTCCAACCAAAGGAACCAAAGAAGATAGAGTTTGAGCTTAAGGAGGAAGAATCAGACTCTACAGCAGAGGAGGAATCAGAAAATGAAGAGCCACGAAATCCAGGTGTGAGAAGATCAGTTCGAGAAAGAAGGCAGCTAGAAAGGTATAGTCCATCTGCTTTCTACTCAAATTTTGCTTTATCTGTTACTGATGATGATCCCAGAACTGTGAAGGAAGTAATAGATTTAGCGGATGGTAAACTCTCGAAAGAGGCCTTGGTTGATGAAATGGAATCTTTGCACAAAAATGAGGCTTGGGATCTACTGGAGTTGCTGTCTGGAAGGAAACCCATTGGCAGCAAATGGGTGTTCAAGAAGAAGACAAATGCAGGAGGAAAGGTGGAGAAATACAAAGCTCTGTTGCTAGAAAAAGGTTATTCCAGCTGTTGGGAATTGATTTTGGTGATATTTTTTCTCCTATTGCGAAGGTAGCTTCTATTAGATTACTTCTATTTGTTGCTGCTATTTTTTATTTTGAGGTAGAATAGATGGATGTGAAGAAAACATTTCTTCACGGGGATCTGGAAGAGGAGATCTACATGAAGCAACGTGAAGGTTTTGTGGTGAAGGGTAAGAAAGAACTGGTATGCAAGTTAAAGAAGTCTCTGTATGGGTTAAAACAGTCACCAAGCATGTGGTATCATAAATTTGATACATTTATACAGGGACTTGGCTTCACCGGAAGCAAGGTAGATCACTGTGTGTATTTTAAATTAATTGGTGACTGTGTTATTCATTTGGTCTTACAGGTGGATGATATTTTGCTGGTTGGAAATGACAAAGAAATTATCCAAGATTTGAAGACCCAATTGTCCTAAAAATTCGACATGAAATATCTTGGTGCTGCAAAAAATATTTTGGGCATGGAAATTAAAAGAGATCTAGTAAAGAGGAAGCTCTAGTTAAACCAGAGGAAGTATGTCGAGACAATACTGCAGAGGTTTAATATGCAAGATAGTAAACCGGTGAAGGTTCCTATTCCTGTAGGTGTAAAATTATTTGTTGAGCAATGTCCGAAGACACAAGGAGTGGAAGAGGACATGTCCCATGTTCTATATTCAAGTGCGGTCGGTAGCCTGATGTATGCGATGGTCTGTAATAGACCAGACATTGCACATGCAGTGGGAGTATCGAGCAGGTTTATGTCAAAACCAGGGAAGGAGCATTGGACAACAATGAAGTGGGTTTTCAGGTATTTGCGTGGCACTAGTGATTATGGTTTGTGCTACTAAGGAAGACCAGGATTGGATAGAGTTTTGGATATCCATGGCTTTTTTGATGTAGACTGGGCTAGAGATTTGGATCAGAGAAGATCTACAAGTGGGTATGTGTTTAACCTTTTTGGAGGTGCAGTTAGTTGGACGAGTAAGAAACAATCTGTAGTGGCACTATCAACTACAGAGGAAAAATACATGGCAACCACTCATGTAAGAAAGGAAGCAGTTTGGTTTCAGAGATTGTGTTCAAGTATGGGGTTAGTACAGGGAGCCATAAGGATAGATTGTGCAGTGAAAGTGCAATTTTCTTGGCAAAGAACCCTGTTTATCATTCAAAGACAAAGCACATTGATTTTCAGTATCACTTTGTGAGGGATATGATAGAAGACAAAAAGGTGTTGCTGGTAAAGGTGGACATTTTGAAGAATATTGCAGATGCATTGACAAAATCTGTGAGCTTTGAGAAGTTTTCCTGGTGTAGAGAAACAATGGGCATTTTGGAGTTGAAAAAATGACTAAGCTCTCCTATGGCCCCTTGTGGAAAGAAAACAACAAGTGGGAGAATGTTGGGTTGTGTTATGTTCTTTCCATGACTAAGCCATGTAGTGAATTAGGGGTTAGAGGGGGGCGGAGCCCCTCCTTCGTTGTGGAGTGGGGGGGTCACAGGGGGTTTTGAGGGGGTTGGGCAGCCCCCCTCTACGAGGTCCAGGGCAACACCTCGGGAAATTTTTTTTTGGACCCTATATTCGGTTGGGCAGACCAACCTATGGTTTTCAGTCCACGGTATTGGATGCTTCGACATGTATAAATATATATTGTAGCATTGAAAGGAATATAATGAAAAATCAAGCTGGTAGTCCAGGTTTTGGGATCTAGGGAAAATATCTGTGTATATGTGTTTTATGTGTTATGCTCTCACATTGTTTATTTTCTGTGTTTTAGAATTCGTATGTAGGTAATCTCTGTACAGGGTTAAAACCTACATGACTCCATTGTCAGAAACAATGTTTGGGACGTGGTCCCAAGACCAGTAGACAAGTCAGTAGTGAGTTCTAGATGGCTTTACAAGGTAAAGCAAGTTGCAGATGGGGGTGTGGAGAAACACAAGGCCACATTTGTGGCAAAAGGGTTCTCTCAAGTGGAGGGAATTGGTTACAAGGATACTTTTTCTCTAGTAGCAAGGTACTATTCACTTAGATCTATTCTAGAACTTTCAACGTAGATGGGATGGAAGATACATAATATGGATGTAAAGACAACATTCCTCAACGAAGTTATTGAGAAAGAGGTGTACATTAAGAATTCAGAAGGATTTGAGACCTTCAACAGAGATTCACATGTGTGTAGAATCAAGCGAGCGAGGTATGGATTGAAATAGGCACCTCGTGCTTGGAACACCCAGATTGACAACTATTTCACCAGGTTGGGCTTCACCAAAAGTGAAGCAGATGCAAACCTTAACCATATTGTGGTTGAAGGTAAATTTTTGATTAAATATGTTGATGATTTGATTCTAACAGTTGATGAGAAGTTTGTAAAATATTGCAAAGTGGATCTTGCAAGAGAATTCGAGATGAAGGACTTGGGGTTCATGCATTATTTCCTTGGTATGGAAGTATGACAAAGAGATGAGGAACTATTTGTCTCTCACGAAAAGTATGCCAACGATATACTTAAGAAGTTCCACATGGAAAGCAACAAACACATGGAGACTCCTCTAACAAGGAATTGGAGGAAGGAAGATGCTACTTCAGGTGAAGTAGTGGAGGCTACTATTTACAAGAAGCTTGTGGGTTCACTTATGTATTTGGTGAACACACAACCATACATATGTTTTGTTGTTAACTAACTTAGTCAAGCATTGGTTAAGGCAACCAAAATTTATTGGAAGGAAACTAAACATGTGTTGAGATACCTTAGAGGCATTGCTCAGTTTGGTCTTTGGTACAAACGGACAGAGGGAGTGAAGCTTCAAGGCTTCAATGATGCAGATTGGGTAGGAAGTCCATTTGATAGGAAGATCACATTAGGGGGAATCTTCAGTATTGGATCAACAAACGTTTCTTGGTACAACATGAAGTAGAGATCAGTTTCACTTAGTTCGGTAGAAGCAGAGTACATGGATGTTAGCCAAGTAGCTTATGAGGCTATCTGGATGAGGAAGATCTTGGCTGGGTTATTTGGTTAGTAGATGGGTCCTATAGTGATTTAATGTAATAATCAAAGTTGTATCAAACTCCTTGAGAATCCATTTTTTCATGATAAATCCAAGCATATCGACATCCGATATCACCATATAAGAAATTGTGTGCAGAGGAGAATCATGTTGCTGGAGTACATTCCTACAGAGGAACAAGATGCAAACATCTTAACTAAGACATTGTCAAGAGGAAAAATCGAGTTCCATAGAGGCAAGATTGGGGTATCTGATAATCCATTTCCTGTTGAGAGGGAGTGTTGAAAATGCAACATGAAAATTCTAATTTAATTTTGTCCTTGAATTAGATTAGGAATAAAATTGTAATTCCATATCACAAGACAACTTGTATGTGTTAACTAAGTTAAATTGACTTAGTTGGCTCAGTTAATTCGAGTTGAGGGTCTAACTAGAGTCATGCAGAGTGTCTCTTACATTATAGGAGCCCTGGTTAAGTTTATTTTGAGTTGTAATTAATTAATTTAGTTTAACAAAGTTAAAGTGAGTTAAACTAGTTCCAACCATGGAAAATTTTAGGGGCTAATATGCACAAGTGGGCTCATTTTCCATTATTTTCCAAAAAAAAAAGATTCACCAATTTCCATTTTTTTATAAAAATGATTCACCTAAATTTTACAAAATAAAATTATTTTACCTTAAAAATATCCAACATTATATGGAGAGTATATATAAAATCATTATAAATTTGAATACTTTTACAAATACATCAACAAACATTTTAGAGTTTGCATATTAGGGACTAGTGAGATTTGCCATGTTTTTAAACTTCAAGATAATTTTCCATCCTTAAAATTTCCCAGCTTCCAACTGATGGAGGAACTAGTAGGAGGTCAGACAATGGAGTGTTGCTTCATGTGTTCAACCAATTAACTAATGATTCACTCATAAATAACTCATGCATGTCAGATCTGAGAGTTATCTGGTTGAGATTGGAGTTCAGGGACAACGTACTATCAATTGTATAATCATCTGAATTGTACAAGTGGTGCATGTAGTCAAAGGAAGGCCTATGCGGATTGTGCAATTCATATTGAGGAATTTCCCTAATTAATAGGGGGCTAATTCCCAAGGAAACATCGCAAGGAAATAGGTACTTGGGCAAGCATAAATTTGGTTAAGTATTGGCCTGGGCTTGTTTAGGAATTTGTGAGACAGATAGAGATAGTGTAGAGGTTGCTTGGGCTTGAGCAATGCATTGTAATCTTCTCATATTTTTTACTAATGCAATATACAATAGTAGGGGTTTTTAGTAGTGGCTTTCCCTAGAAAATCATTGTGTAATGTGTTGATTGAATTCTTTCTCTTGTATACTTCATGATTTCACGATCATTTAATTGTTTCCGTAGATGAGTAGAGTAGATTTGAGTCTATTGTTTTAGTAAATTACAATTAGCTATTTGAATCTACAAGGAATTTCTACAGAGATGAGAAGGATCAAACCTCATTTCAGTATAAAAAAAGTTTGTACCTAGATTTGATCTCTCTCAACCCTTGTTAGATTCAAAGTTAAGATGGATCTAGACTGGGTTGTTTTCAATAATACCATTGATATATTATAAATAATACTAAGCATAAAACTATAATACTAATAATAAAGTAGTATAATGCATAAATATAGTATTAATGATACCAATGTAAATATAAATATTAATACCATAATATTAATGTCATAAATATTAATATAATACTAATACTTATAGTAAATATTATTACTTATAATATTAACATGTAATAAAGTACTATTAATATTAATGCTAATAGTATTAATCATATGATATGATACATAGTATTAGAACTATAACTAAAAATATTAATATTAAAAAAACATAATTATAACTAATAAAAATTAGGGCAGCTTTGAGAGTTAGCTTAATTGGTTGAGTTCTCGTCATTAAAGCATCTTTGCTATTGAGAGGATACATGTTTAATTCTCTTGACACTCTTGAGGTTAGGTTGTGTTGTCGAGCCGATAAAAAGTGATCCCTTTGAGTGGATATGCTTAATACAAATATTCCCTTTGAATGAATATGCTTAATTTATGAATTGAATAGTTTTGAATGGTTTCACTTATTGTGAATAATTTTGGTTTGATAACTTGAATCACTATACTCTTTTGTCAAAAAAAATTATGAAATTAATGCATCAATAATGACTATTTGCCATTTTATTTAAAAAATTATTATATAATATATATATATTATATATATATATAATTGTTAATTTATTTGTTTAACCTACTAAATAAAAGTCTTCATCTCACTGATTGATTTCAATGGCGACAAAAACTGACCGTCGCAGTTGACCGTTTCCATTTTCGTGGGAAGTCATTGATAAAGAATTTCACCCTAACTACTTTATTCAACGCTCTTATAATTTCTTTTAATGGGAGAAAGAATGAAATAAAATATTATACTTGCTAGAATTTAATTAGTTGTTAAAAGACCGCTCAACAAATAATTGGGAAAGTTGATTAGATTTAGTAGATAATTTTTTATTGAGTTATGTTTATGTATTTTTTTAATTAATGTTTTATATTACTTAAAAAATAGATTTATATGGATTTAGATGAATTTTTAAAGTAGTTATGGAAGATTCAGATTATTCTCAACATGCTACACTAATCGATCATATTAACAAAGTTTACATGTCTTTCAACTAATTATAATTTTCTATCTTTTAGATTACATGAGGTCTAAGGTCGGAATTAGTTTGAATCACTACCCTATAGACCCACACAAAGAAAATAAACATGTTTCCAAAATATAAAACAACACAGGCGGCTTATAGACTATAAGGGTCTACCACAAAAAAATAGACATATAACCATACAAAAGTTTATGACCCTTACAATGGAGCACCAAACCATGACTATATCACTGCAACCAGCTATTGACCCAACAATGAGGAAACCATATGAAATAACAAGTGCCTGAATGAGCGGGCAAGGAAACACCATGCAGACCAACATACGATGAGTAGACCAAAAGAGAAGGTAAGCACCTTGCCTCGCAAGCCATGAAACTTCACTGTTACCTTAATGCTGCACCACCATCCGATTGAGCTCACTAGTCCTTTTTCGAAAAAGAAATATTTGTTGGAGCCCTCACACTAGAACTAGGAGGGTCCATCGTGTCCACCCGCCCCTCCGATTCACATGTAATGTGGCTTTATACATGCTCAAAGCAGGAGTCAACTCTGTCTAAGCAAAACCTCTAATTCTTGAGCATTCTCTTAATGTCTTACAGAGATGAAAAAAAATTGTACTTCTCAATTTTCTTATCCTTCAGGACTAGGCCTAACAATGTCTTCATTTGCCAATGAAGAGCCACTAAGTTCAAGTATTGCTTCTTCTTGTCTTTGGTAGGACTAAGGTTTGGAACCCGAGCAAACATATCCTCCATAAGCTCAAAATTTGAGAGGGATTGACTCTCAACACCAACTTGGGTCTCAATCTTACAAATTTCCTTGCAAGTGTCTAGCGGCACAACGTTGAAAAAGGTGGCAATAGAGTCATGTGGAAAGAGTCTAATGCTTCGTTGTGCTAGCTGGCATTTTCCACCACTTCCATGCTTACACCTCATCCTTTGTCTCGACGACATTGCTAAGACCCAGGGTTCGCACTTCCAATAGCTACTATGAATGCCTTTGCCCGCCCAATAACAAGAGAATGGACGAGACCCACCTTCTACAAGACCAGGGAACCAAATGAATAGATCATCACAATAACTTAAGACTCTTGCTCCAAACTTCACAGACACGCCGATAATTGAGACAAAGGAAATGATTTCCTCTCCTAAGACCTCTTCACCACAGACCATTGAACCCTCAAACAACAAAGAAAAGACCAAAAAACCTCAAAACCTAGAAATGGGCAACCACCCACTAAGTTTTGCAAACCATAACTTAGCCAACTAGAGAACAAAGATAGCCTTGTAAAGCCCCCAAATTACACTTCAAGTAGGACACACCTCCCCCAATTTAAGCCTTAAACAAGAAATCCAAACTAATACCAAAATACAATTTAACAAAAGAGTCCAAATCAAAGCCACAAACCAAAATTGACATTTAAGACAAAGAATTAACTCCTAAAAACATAGACCCAACCAACAAGCCACCAGAAAAAGGAGATTAAGTCTAATAGAGAATGAACCGAAGAATTTGTGACGCATAAAAACCTAGATGCCCAAGATGACCTTTTTGAAAAGCAATCTCTCCGCAACCGAGCACAAGATCATTTGTCTAGAGAGCCCCAATCATTTAAACTTTGCTTAAACAAACTTGCAAAACCGACTCTCAAACCTTCAAATTCCTTTGTTAGCCGCAACACAAATATACTCTTGTACTCAATTTAACAAGGAAACTGAAACCACTAAATAACACTACCACCAACTAGAAAATTACATGCGCGTACATGCAAGAGCAGGTCACATCCTCCCTCAAATTCTTAATGTGTACTATGAGGTGGCATGTGTTGCCTCCTATGTCCCCATTAGATCCGAATTAACATCCCCATCGGGGAATGCTAACATTTCTCATTGAAAATGGGTAGATTAATCAAATTTTCGTGGAATGCTAACATTTCTCATTGAAAATAGGTAGATTAATCAAATTTTCGTGGAATGCTAACATTTCTCATTGAAAATGGGTAGATTAATCAAATTTTCAAAAAAAAGAAATTTTATATTTTTTCCCACTCTATCAACCATAAAATTTCAAGTATTAATTTTCTTGCATTTCTAAATGCACATGTTTATCATTACTAAACCTGTTTACATTTTCGCTTTACTTAACATCATTATGCCCATATAACAAATGACAACATGACTTACGAAATGGACACTCAACTCCACAGTAAGATCCATTTATGTGTTTACAGACCAGAGTTGCTCAATATGATGCCGACGAGAGCACATTGTTGTTAGTCATGATGGTCAAATTTCTTCCTTGCAACATAATCTATTGAAATGCATGGGAAATGTTTCCATTTGCCTGGACCATTAGTGCTTAATGCATTGCTTTTTTCTCTGAAGATTATTTAATTCATTGCGCAAAACAATGTCTACCACACTGATACAACAAAAACTTTAATCCCCACAATTTTTTTTTACTAACAAATGGCAGACACTATAAAATATATCATAAGCGAAAGTCCCTATGCAGTTCTTGAAAAGTAGCTCAGAAGAGTTATGGACGGGTGTGCAAAAATTATGGTTTAATTTTAGTTGCTTCTGCAACTTCCCTGAAAAGTTTTATACATCAAAACCCACACAGTACATGAAAAAATATTAAACCCACACAGTAAATGAAGAAAGTAGTATATGGAAAAAGTATTTAGTACTCAGTACTATAGATTGTTTTTATTGAGTTGAAGTGCTTATTCTATGATATGATAGTGATGTGTAAGATTGTCAGACATGAAGTTGACAAAAAAAAATTTATTAAAATAAAAATAAATTATTTTCCAAATAGTAAAATAATGTAGTCTATAATATATGTTTAATTAGTTGTCCATATGACATAATATAATTTGATGTAAAAATTTTAGAAGTAGAAAAAATGTGTGAGTCAGATGTTTAAACCTTATATTTTTCAAAAATATTTTAAAGTGGGATTTAAATAAACTATTTAAAGATCTATGCTAATTAATCTATGTAGATTTCAATTTATTTACACATTTTATATTTTGCACTTTAAAAAAAGTTTGCACCTGAAGAAATTATTGTATATTTTGCACTCTAAAAAGAGTTTGCACCTGAAGAAATTTGATCCCTCTTGCATCATGTTAAATCCATGATTAGATGGATCTAAGCTGGTAATCATAGAAACTTACATCTAAATAATAATTAATATCTATCTAAAAAATAATCCCCAAAAATATCTATATATAACATTTATAACCGTTCTTATATATTCCATCACTTTGATTATTTTGGCAAAAAAGATGGATAAAGGATTCATATTACATAACCCTGCCAAAGTTAACGACAATTTTATTATGGAAATTCAACTTTTTCTAATAATTTCTTTGAAATTTTATCATCTATAGGCGAATCCCCATGATACATAGGAAAGTCTATGTAGTTGGTTCACCCTTGCAAGTTCCTTCCTACTTGTAATTATTATATGACATTTTGACAAAAATTGGAAAGTAAAACAAACCTGTTGAGATGATCATGCATTAATTTCTCTTAACCCTTTTCGTATCAGAGACAATGCGCCAAAAATAATAAAAAAGGATTTTTAATGATACATTTTTGGGTTTTGAATTCATTATCGAAAAGTGATAATGCATTTTTGCAATAAGCTTTGATCCAGATCCCTCATGGCCTTTTTAGTTGTTTATGAGTCATAGATCAACCTTTTTCGGATCTTATCATCTAGAAGTCGGTGATCTAATTCTTATATATGTAACTACTTTATGTAATCAATAATGTACTAAATCTATGAATCTAACAAGTTTAATTCAAGTTGTAGAGACAAGTATTGTGTTTTTGGCTATGGCAGGTCCAAATCTATAAAAACATGCCTTTTTTTAGACAGGTAATATATTAAACCTATGAGTTGGAGTTTAGCTAAAACTGTAGAGATATATATTGTGTTATTGTGTTTCTGGTAGTGGCGGGTCCAAATCTCTAAAATATACTCTATTTAGTGAAAGTTGTGAAAAAAAACGTATAAACAAATTCTATTAAATAATCCTATAACTGTTTAGTTAGAAAAAAAACCATCCCCTATAATTCATTTAGGAGGTTTCTCTACACTGTTGCCTTCCTTCGTGACTAAAGTTGCAAACATCGCAAATACAATATTTTTTTTGGCATCTTATAAGTAGGTTAAAATTTTTTTTATTAATAAAATGAATATAGCTCGAAAATATTTTGGAAATTGGCTTTTTCACATGAATTATCGAATGCTGAGTTGGTTAGCTGCTCTAGATGTAAAGGCAAAAGCTCTGGATTAAACCTTTTTACCTTACATTTTTTTTGTTCAGTACGAAAAAAACGGTATATATTTATATAATTATGATACACAAATACTGGTACAGATAAGTATGTTATATGGAAAAGCAAAATTTTGCTTCCGGCATATAACATAAAATGATTAGGGTTATTCTGGAGGGAAAATAAAGTTTTGTTAAAAATCCTACTTTTGAGTATTTTGTTTTTAAATAATATACATTAAAGTGAGTGAGTGATGAGGGAAATTTATATTTGGAAAAGAAAATATTAGAGAGGCAACGGTTTAAAATTGGTTGAATACAGTTTGGTGATTATTTTAACTCCCTTTCACCATATTTGTTTTTGTACCTGTTATCACAAAATCAGTATTGATGGCTGCTAATCAGTTAGACTCTATGTAACTATTTCAGACCAGACTCTTGGCTAAGGATTAGCCTCCCTAACCTGAGAGGGCTCTATCAAAATAAACTACTGATCTATCTTTAAACACTAAGAGGGCTAACTCTTGTAATGAGAACTTAAATAAACATGATGGTTGGAAATACAACATAACATTTCTTCCATTGGGCTCATGGAGTAAAACACCATTTCAGTAAACTATCTACTACTCATTCATGGAAGTCAATGCATGTAATGTTTAAACACTCAAAACATTTCTCAAAAGAACCTCAACTCATAAATATACACAGGAAGTCTGAGCACTAGGTGAATTCAGAGTGATTGTATATCTATAGAGCTGTAAAATATGAAGGATAAGACAAAACCACATACATCTTGAGTATTTGAACAAAGTATGAATCTTGAGAAGAAAAAGTAGTCTTTTTATTACTGTAAAAAGTCTTTTACACAGGCCAATATAAACTCTGTTTTTTGCATAAACATCCAACCCTCATTACATCAGAGTTTCATCTATATATAGAAAAACATTCTTAACTAATTTGAGCCTCCTCCTCCAGCATGAGGGGAGCTCGATGACTGTCATTAACTACCCCTATCTATTTTTAACAGACTCATT